>MDKJ01257615.1:0-61297 GCA_005239525.1 Nicotiana knightiana | reverse complement strand
ATAAACTGATGTAGCCATCTTTGCAAACTCAAAGTAATAGATACCACATACTATTGTTAAATCAACTATGGAGAATACTATTGTTTACAGAGAAAACAGGGAATAAAAAGGAAAGAAGAAACCATATAACGCATTATTTGTCGTAGATAAAAGGCGGCAGTTACGGATTTAGGTTAGGATAAAAAGCTAGATAAAAAGCAGTTACGGACTTAGGTTAGGATAAAAAGCCCACGTTTGGGATCGTGCTTCGTTTTTCCCACGGACTTGGGACTGAGTTGGTTAGTTCTTTGAATTTTTGTAAGTTTATTTCAAGTTTAAACTTTTTTTTTGAATCTCCAAGTTAGTTGGAGGTTTGTCCAAAAATTATATTTAATTTATTTATTGACATTTGACACAATTATATGGCTTTGCTTCTCCTATTATATATAGATGTTTGTTGGTTTTCCTTTATTTTCAGTTTTAGAAAATATCTGCCCAAAGAGGTGGGACTGAGGTTGTTAATTCTTTGAATTTTTGTAAGTTTATTTCAAGTTTAAACTTTTTTTTTTGAATCTCTAAATTAATTGGAGGTTTGTCCAAAAATTAGACACATGCTTAATTTATGTATTGACATTTAGTTAGAAACAGTTTATTATAATTATAACCCGTAGGAGATCGAAACATAGAGTTTTACTAACGTAAAGCCACCCAAAGATCATCTACTGTGCAAAAGCAGCTTAAAGTGTATATGCTTTATATTAATTATTTATTAAACTGTAATAATGGGAAAGAAGGGATAAAGGAACCTTTGACAAATGTTGGGAGAAGTTCTGTCCAACTAGGCACTCTGGGGGTTGTCACATATATACTTCTCTATTCCATTCTAAAGTGTATTCTTTTTCCTTTTTAAAGTGTTCAATTCCACTTTGTGGGGGCTTAGATTTGATTAGTTGAAGGAAACAAAATATATTTCTTGATTTGATTGGTTTAATGAAGAAGTTGTGTCATAAGCATGTATCCCATCTTCATAATCATATGTTCTCTTCATGCTAATTAACCGATTCACTAAGCTCTTTGCCTCTTAATCAGCAATAATATCCACTTGTTGGGTTTTAAGCTTGGTAGAGCTTAATTTTAAGTTTGGTATAGCGTAAAGAGGGTGAATGAGAAATGGAGGAAAAATGAAATATTTGAGTTTGTTTCCTTGGCAAAGGGACATTATCCCATATTGGAGGAACAAAAGACTTTTGATGGGTATATATATTCAATTGCTCTTCTTCTAGCTCTTAAAGAGTTGAGAAGAAGGCAAGCTTCGCGTCGTCGTCGTCGTTGCTCGACTTCGGCTTCGATCAAAGATTGATTGATTAATCTTTTTGGACAAAATTCATTTCAAATTATTTAATTAACTAATATAATAATTAACGAAAATTCAATCCGGAATAACCAATGACCCGCAATATTCCCACATGTTCCAACAACTATGGCTGTTCTGAAAGGTTGCAAACCTTTTCAGAATCAGTGCAAAATGGTTTATGAATAAACCTTCAATCCCAGAATTTTTTACTTACTAAATTTTCTGATAATCTTCTTCTTCTTCTTCACAATATTTTTTCAGTGTGTTTTACAGCCTTCGAGTGGTTCGCTGTTACATCGGCGTTTTTGGTACCAACACGCTGGTGAGTTAAATCATTCTATCCTGGGAGGATAATATTCCAACACTCGGATACTTGAGGAGAATAATTTTCTTAAGGACATGCTGTGCATTCGGTGGGCTCGATTTATTCCTATACTATTTTCCAGAATTTATTTCGTTAAACTAGTGTTACTAACTTTCCGTTTTTGTTTATATTTCAGAAAATTTTAATGGTTTAGTTGTTTATTACAGCAATACAGTTTGTTTAACATTCTTAAGGAATTTATTTTATTATATTCTGTATTCTGTTTGTGGAGATTAAAACCTTTGTGGTTTTCTACTCCTTCTGAATTTTATTATTCTGATTTGAAGATATAAAAACTTCATTAGAGTATTGAAATTCATAAAACAATTTGAAGAACATAAAAACTTCATTATTTTCTGTGAAACAGTATATAAAAAACTTCAGTTTTTATTTATCATACGTACTGTTTATTGATTACAGTATTATTTACTGTTCTGATTTTGCCATTAATTGAATGTGATAACCCAAAAGGTCATCCCGTAATTTTCTAGCTAATTTTATGTTCCGAAGTTGTGAAAACCTCCTTCTATCTCACCTCGATTTATGTGCGCATCCTGGACGTATAGCCGGGAAGCCTTTATGTGAAAAACTGATAAAAATGATAATTTTGTATTAGAAATTTGAATAAAATTGACTTCTGTCAACGTTTTTGGTAAACGGACCTGGACCCGTGATTTGACGGTCCCGGAGAGTCCGTAGGAAAATATGGGACTTGGGCGTATGCCCGAAATCGAATTCCGAGGTCTTAAGTACGAGAAATAAATTTTTAAACAAAATTATTTTCTGAAAAAAATATAAAGGTTTTTGAAAATGAATTTTGAAGTGAAACCTGTGGTATCGGGATCGTATCTTGGTTCCGGAGCCTGGTACAGGTTCGATATGAGTATATGTGTTATCTATGAAGTTTGGTATGAAACGGACTTCATTTGGCGTGATTCGGACCTTAAATGCAAAAATTTGATATTTAAAGAAGTTTTGAGGAATTTCATTGATTTTTGGGTTTGATTCATCGTTATAGTGTGTTTTATGTGGTTTGAAATCTCGAGCGAGTCCGTGTTAGGTTATAAGACTTGTTCGTGCATTTAGACGGGTCTCGGGGGGGCCTCGGGGGCGTTTCGGATAGGTTTCGGATTGATTTTCCTTATTTTTCCACTGCTGATGCTACCTTCTGGTTTCCTTCTATGCGATCGCATAGAAGGATCGGCGATCGCATAGAGTGTATGACTCGCCCAGTATATTCCTTCACTGCGATCGCAATAGTTGGTCCGCGATCGCAGAAGCCAACTTACTCCTTATACGCGATCACATAAGTTATTCCGTGATCGCGTAGAGAATTTTAAGCCAGCTTCATTTTCTTTCTACGCGACCGCGCCTCGATTCCTGTGATTGCGATTCACAAAACACCTGGGCAGAATATTAGTTTGTAAAATCGGGGGTTTCACCATTTTAAACATATTTTGACTTCTAAAACTCGGTTTTGGGCGATTCCTTGAGGGTTTTTCACACAAATCGAATGGGTAAGTGTTCTTCCACTAGAATTAATTATATTTCATGAATTAGTTCTTGTTTTCATCATTTAATTTGTGTTTTGGGTTGAGGGGATTGTGGGTTTTGAAAGAAAGTTTCTAAAATGAAAAATCATGATTTGAAAGACCAAATGTTATCGGAATTGGATAAATTTAGTATGGGTGAACTCGTATCGGAATGGGTAACCGGAATTTGTAAAATTTGTCGGGTTCCGAGGTACGGGCCCGGGGGTCGACTTTTGGGTCGGTTTTTATGATTTTGTAAAGATTGAGACTTTATTATTAGGAATATTTCCTTATACGTTTTATGTGTATTTTGAAGTTGTTTTAGTTGATTGTAAGACATCCGGAGGTCTTTCCGCCCGATAAGTCTATTTTGAGTACCGGGTTGTCGTCTTTGAGGTAAGTATCTTGCCTAACCTTGTGTGGGGGAACTACCCCTTAGGATTGAGTCTTCCTTGTTGATTGTAGTTCGAGTATGCGAGGTGACGAGTGTGTAATCGTACTTATTTGCAATTAGATTGCCCTTTTAGGATTCGTAGATTCATATATTACATGTGTATGATTTGTAATTGTTACACTTGAATCCTTGGTTGTTAATTTCATTCCTTCCTGTTTAAATTAGAATTACTTATTTTTTTGGATTCTTCGTTGGCTATTTGACTTTACTTGTCTTAAGTTAATATTCTACTTCTTATCATCATGCTATATTTTCTTCCTAGCTTGCCTAATTGACTATAATTAGTGTCATCTAGCCTTATAGTTGACTAGCCGTAGTTGAAACATTTATTCGTTGGAGTCAAGCATGCTCGTGAGTCTTACATTGTGATTTATATGACTATTCCCTTAAGTGCCACTTAGGTCTAATTGTTAGACATTTATGTTATTGGTATTTCCTTGATGTTGCCTATTATTGGGACTTTTGTTTTAAGCTGAGTATTATTCCGTGAATTAAACTGTCTAGGTGAGATTGGTTAAAGTTGTTTCTCTTGCCGGGATGTTATGGTTTCTGTTACTGTCTATGTTGTTAATGATATGGTTTGTATTGTTGACTCCCTTGTCGGGATGTGATGGTTCCTATTATTGTTTATGCTGTGAGTGATATCGTTTGTACTGTTGACTTTCTTGCCGGGATGTTGTAGTTTCTATTACTGGCTATGCTGTTAATGATATTTTTTGTATTGTTGACTCCCTTGCCGGGATGTGGTGATTTATGGGTCATATTGTTGGTTTTTCCTTGCCAACTGTTGTTCTTGATATTGTTTGAGTGAGGAAGACTGTAAAGCATGAAGGATAATGTCGTGCCATGTTCATGATATTTAGCACGAGGGAACATTCTGTGCCATGTTTATGATATTTAGCACGAGGGAATATTCCGTGCCATGTTTATGATATTTAGCACGAGGGAACATTCCGTGCCATGTTTATGATATTTAGCACGAGGGAACATTCCGTGCCATGTTTATGATATTTAGCACGAGGGAACATCCCATGCCATGTTTAAGTTATTTAGCACGAGGGAACATTTCGTGCCATGTTATGTTATGTTAGCACGAGGGGACATTCCGTGCCATGTTATGTTATGTTAGCACGAGGGGACATTCCGTGCCATGTTATGTTATGTTAGCATGAGGGGACATTCCGTGCCATGTTATGTTATGTTAGCACGAAGGAAAATTCCGTGCCGTATTTATGCATTATTATTTCCGTCATTCTTGTTTGCCATTTACTGTATTTATTGCAATATTTGATATTCCTCCTGTACTGCATGGAAATTTCTGAGTGACGGACTAAGTCCCGGTGGATAAATCTTGAGGAGATTTTTATCAAGGGATTTTATTGAAAAGTATTATTGAAAAAGCAATGGTTTTGAAATGAATATATTTGAATGACTTTTACATCGAAGGTATATTTGAAAAGCACTAGTTTTGCCTAAAATGATATTTGGAAGTCATTTATTGGGAAAGCCTCTTTGGAAAGCTTCGTAGTTTGAAAGAAACTATGTTTTACGTAATTCTCTGTATTAATTATGCTTATATCTACTTTTGGAGAAAGTATGTTCTCAAAGTAAACTCTTCCATACTAAAATGATTTTTATTTGCAAAAGTTTTTCATATGAACTGTTGTTTAAATATTTCTACCAGTTATGGATTTTAATGGCTAAGGCCCGATGTGAACAAACCGACGTGGAGTTGAGTTATCGGTGTCCTCTATTGTATTGTGTTTTCTTTCGATTCAGCTTGTTTTGCTGTCCATCTTTCTGTGTATTTTTGTCCTGTTTCGTGATTGATTTCTGTAATTTCCTTCCGCTTTATATTGTCATTGTGGTGGATTATCCTGAGAAGTCTTAGATAGATGTAACGTTCGGTCATTTCTACATGTTATTTATTTTGTAAACCAGTGGTGTCTTGACTAGTCCTCGTCACTACTCCACCGAGGTTAGTCTTGATACTTACTGGGCACCGCTGTGGTGTGCTCATACTACACTTTTGCACATTTTTGTGTGCAGATCCAGGTATATATTGTAGTAGCTGTGTGGATGATTGCCGAGGAGACTCAAGGTAACCTGCTGCTGCGTTCATAGGCGTCAGAGTCACCTTCTTGTATTTGTTATTCATACACTGTTGTATCTACTTCCAAACAGTTGTACTTAGAAGTTGTAGAAGATTCGTAGAGCTTATGACTTGTACTACCGGTTTTGGGAAAGTTTGTACATTCTGTTGAGATTTTATATCGAGACTGCTAGCCTTATTTTATTATTGTTGTTATTCAATAACTGTTAGGCTTACCTAGTCCCTAAGACTAGGTGCCATCATGATACCAAACAGAGGTAAATTTGGGTCGTGACATTGAACTCTTCTGTTGTTGACAGTGAGATATGGCAATTGATCACGGAAATTCTTCTGTGACTGTTGCGGCAATGACGATAGCCTCGTCAAGACGAACTATTGTTCCATCGACAGAGAAATCGGGGAAATTTTCTGGAGCCAACTTCAAAGGATGGCAGCAAAGGGTGTTCTTCTGGCTTACCACACTTGGTATGAAGAAATTCACTAGTGAAAAACCTCCAGTGCCTGCTGCGGACATGTCGAACAACGAGAAATTCATGATTGTTGAGGCGTGGAAGTAGGCATATTTTCTTTGCAAAAGCTATATCTTAAGCGCTTTAGAGGATGACTTGTACAATGTGTACATTGCGATGAATACTTCGAAAGACTTATGGGACGCATTTGAGAAGAAGTACAAGACGGAAGATGCATGCTTGAAGAAGTTGGTGGTTGCCAAGTTTCTAGACTATAAAATGATAGATAGCAAAACTTTGGGAACCCAAGTTCAGGAGCTTCAACTTATTTTTCACGACCTTATTGCTGAAGGTATGGTCGTGAATGAAGCATTTCAAGTGGATGCAATGATTGAATATTTTCCTCCTTCGTGGAGAGATTTCAAGAACTATCTTAAACACAAGCACAAAGAAATGAAGTTAGAAGATCTTGTTACGTCTCAAGATTGAGGAAGACAACAAAACAGCCGAGAAGAAGTCTCGTAGAAATTCAACGATCATGGGAGCTAATATCGTTGAGGAGACTGCTCCAAAAAGTAAGAAGAGGAAGAGGTCTTCTGGACAGTCTAAGGAGCAGAACAAAAATAAATTCAAGGGCAACTGCTATAATTGTGGAAGAGTTTGTCATAAAGCCCCTGATTGTCGTCTCCCGAAAAAGGATAAGAAGAAGGGACAAGCCAACATAGTGGAGAAGAATGATCACATTGATGATCTTTGTGCAATGCTTTGGGAATGCAACCTAGTTGGAAATCCGAAGGAGTGGTGGATTGACTCTGGAGCCACTCGACAAGTTTGTGCTGTCAAAGAAGCATTTGCGACTTACTCTACTATTGGTCCTGAATAAGTGATTTCCATGGGAAATAATGCAACAGCCAAGATTGAAGGTTATGGGAAGATATTCCTGAAGATGACTTCCGGCAAGGTGTTAACGCTAAACAACATTCTTCATGTTCCTACTATTAGGAAGAATTTCGTTTCTACTTCTTTACTTGTGAAGAATGGATACAAATGTGTATTTGTTTCTGATAAAGTTGTTGTAAGCAAGAATGAAATGTATGTTGGAAAAGGTTATCTCACGGAGGGCCTTTTCAAACTCAATATAATGGTTGTTGACTGTATGAATAAAATTTCAGCTTCTTCTTATTCATTAGAGTCAAATGATTTATGACATATTCGTTTAGGACATCACAATTATAAACCTTGCGGAAGTTAATTAATTTAGAAGTATTGCCTAAATTCGAGTGTAATAAAATGAAAAGCCAAATATGTGTTGAATCTAAGTTTGTAAAACATCCTTATAAGTTTGTTGAAAGAAATTCAAATCCTTTAGACTTAATTCATACTGACATTTGCGATATGAAGTCCACACCATCTCGTGGTGCGAAAAAGTATTTTATTACTTTTAATGACGACTGCACTCGATATTGTTATGTTTATTTGCTTAATAGTAAGGATGAAGCAATTGAAACATTTAAGAAATACAAGAATGAAGTGGAGAATCAATTGAATAAAAAGATCAAAATAATTAGAAGTGATAGAGGTGGAGAATATGAATCTCCGTTTGTAGAAATATGTTCTGAATATGGAATTATCCATCAAACTACTGCACCTTACACACCTCAATCCAACGGAATTGTGGAAAGGAAAAATCGGACACTAAAGGAAATGATGAATTCTTTACTAATAAGTTCCAGATTACCGCAGAGTTTGTGGGGGGAAGCTATCCTTACAGCTAACCAAATACTCAACAGAGTACCCCACAACAAAATGCAATCTATTCCATATGAAAAATGGAAAAGAAGAAAACCCAAATTGAAATATTTCAAAGTGCGGGGGTGTCTAGCAAAGGTACAAGTTCCTTTACCTAAAAGGGTTAAAATCGGACCAAAAACAGTAGATTGCATTTTCATTGGATATGCGATAAACAGTAAAGCATGTCAGTTTTTGGTTCATAAATTCGATAATCCCGAGATTCATGTTAATACGATAATGGAATCAGATAATGCTGAATTCTTTGAAAGCATCTATCCATATAAAACTGAATGCAAGTCGTTAAGTGAAAGACCTAAACGACCTCGGGAAGAACCAAAGGAAAATACTCCAAGTGTAGAAGATCCAAGGCGTAGCAAATTTCAAAGAACATCTACTTCCTTTGGACCAGATTTTGTGACATTCTTGCTTGAAAATGAACCTCAAACTTTTAAAGCAGCTATGTCGTATTTTAATTCAGCGTTTTGGAAAGAGGCAGTCAATAGTGACATTTAATCAATTTTGGATAATCATACATGAGAATTGGTTGATCTTCCTCTAGGAAATAAGCCTTTAGGTTCGAAATGGATCTTTAAACGGAAAATGAAAGCTGATGGCACTATTGACAAATATAAGGCAAGACTTGTTGTCAAAGGTTATAGACAAAAGGAAGGCCTTGATTATTTTGACACTTACTCGCCAGTAACAAGGATAACATCTATTAGGGTGCTATTGGAACTACGGCGGTGTATGGTCTTGAAATTCATCAAATGGATGTTAAAACAACTTTCTTAAATGAAGAATTGGAGGAAGAGATTTACATGGAACAACCTGAGGGTTTTGTGGTTCCTGGTATAGAAAAGAAAGTGTGCAAACTTGTTAAGTCTTTTTATAGACTTAAACAAGCACCCAAACAATGGCATGCCAAATTTGACCAAACAATGTTGGCAAGTGGATTCAAAATCAACGGGTGTGACAAATGCATTTACATTAAAAGCACTCCAAGTCATGAAGTCATTGTTTGCTTATATGTTGATGGCATGTTGATAATGAGCAAAAGTATGGTAGATATAAATGCTACAAGCGCATGTTGGCTAGCAAATTCGACATGAAAGACTTAGGAGTTGCTGATGTGATCTTAGGAATCAGAATTCACAAGACTCCACAAGGTCTAGCATTATCACAGTCTCACTACATTGAAAAGGTACTTGACAAGTTCAAGTATTTGGATTTCAAAATTTCCAAGACTCCAATTGACGTGAGTTATGCACTTCAAAAGAATGAAGGTGAAAGTGACTCACAACTGGACTATGCAAGAGTATGGGGAAGTTTGATGCATATCATGAATTGTACGCGACCAGATATAGCATTTTCTATTAGCAAACTGAGTCGGTTTACAAGTAATCCCAATCAAATACATTGGATGGCAATGAAACGAGTTTTGGGGTATCTGAAACATACCTAAAATGATGCTTTGCATTATAACAAATATCCCTCCGTGATTGAGGGATATAGTGATGCAAATTGGATAACTGGATCATCTAAAGTTAAATCCACGAGTGGATATGCTTTCACAATTGAGGGTGGAGCAGTGTCTTGGAAATCATCCAAACAAACGTGCATCGCCCATTCTACAATGGAATCTGAATTCATAGTTTTAGATAAGGCCGGTGAAGAAGCTGAGTGGATCCGAAATTTCTTGGAAGATATTCCATTTTGGCCCAAACCTTTGGCACCTATTTGTATACATTGTGATAGTCAAGCGAAAATAGGCCGGGCTGGGAGCATTATGTATAACGAAAAATCTCGTCATATACGACGGAGACACAATACCGTTAGAAAACTACTCTTTAGTGGTGTTATCACAATTGACTACGTAAAGTCAAAAGATAACGTTTCAGATTCACTTACAAAAAGCCTATCTAGAGAGGCAGTTGAAAGATCATCAAAGGGAATGGGTTTAAGGCCTAGGACAAGTCATCATGGCGGTAACTCTACCTAGCAGACTAGAGATCCCAAGAGCTAGGTTCAAAGAGATCAAACAAAGTTATGAATGACGGTTCAACATTGTCAAATAACTCAACATATTCTCGTGATGAAGATAATGTTCAAAAATCGAGGTAAAGCATTAATGCTTTTTGATGAGTCAATAAAGCTTAAAGCTTTTTAATGATTTGCTAAGTCTGGCAGGATATGACAAGATAATGTGTCTTTAGAAAACTACTCGTTTAGGAATCACCTATGTGAGTGTGAAGTGTAAGACGCTTCAAAGGGAATGAAAGTAAAGACCCGTTCTCTAAGCACTCATGAAATCACACGGTGTTCATGGCTGAAACGAACACAACCATGAGAACCATAAATGGTTAAGGATTGATTATGTGACTTATGTTGTCTAGGTATACAACAAAGCTTGACCGTTCAAAGATATCAAATCTACCGATTGACCGAGTATATCCGATATAAGTTCACTACGGAAAGTTCAAAGGGAAACCTACTTATCCAAATGCAATTAATTCTTGCATGTAAAACTACACGCGTCCGTGTATTCCTTTATTTTATAGCCATTCCCCATTCATGTGGGGATTGTTGGGTTTTAAGCTTGGTGTAGCTTAAGGAGGGTCAATGGAAAATGGAGGAAAAATGAAATATTTGAGTTTCCCTCCTTGGCAAAGGGTCATTGTCCCATATTGGAGGAAGAAAAGACTTTTGATGGGTATATATTCAATTGCTCTTCTTCAAGCTCTTAAAGAGTTGAGAACAAGACAAGCCTCGCGACGTCGTCGTCGTCGCTCGCTCCCCTCGGCTTCGGATTTGGTCAAAGATTGGTTGGTTGATTAATCTTTTTGGACAAAATTCCTTTCAAATTATTTAATTATTTAATTTAATAATTAATGAAAATTCAATCTGGAAAAACCCATGACCCACGACCCAGTCCGGTCCGGTCCGATCCGTTTTTCTTTCCCGGATTATTTTAAATCTGTTTTTTAATTTTCCCGCAATATTCCCACCTGTTCCAACAGCTATGGCTGTTCTGAAAGGTTGCAAACCTTTTCAGAATCAGTGCAAAATGGTCTATAAATATACCTTGAATCCCATAATTTTTTACTTACTAAATTTTATGATAATCTTCTTTTTCTTGTGCACAATATTTTTCCAGTTTGTTTTACAGCCTTCGAGTGGTTCACTGTTACATCGGCGTTTTTGGTACCAACACGCGGGTGAGTTAAATCTTTCTATCCTGGGAGGATAATATTGCAACACCTCGGGTACTTGAGGAGAATAATTTCCTTAAGAACACATTGTGCATTCAGTGTGTTCGATTTTATTCCTATACTGTTTTCCAGAATTTATTTCGTTAAACTAGTGTTACTAACTTCCTGTTTATGTTTATATTTCAGAAAAGTTTAATGATTTAGCTATTTATCACAACAATACAGTTTGTTTAACACCATTAACCCCTTTTTCCCTTCGGATTTCCTTGTTAGACTCCAAATTAAAGTACGTAGTAAGTTGTATAGCATTTCATGTACTGTTGATATTAGATATCCCCACGCTTCACCACAAAAAGTTTCAGTAATTTAGGCGCAGTTTGTCACTTTAATATATTTTTAGACAATAATATGACAACGGTAAAAGTGGAAGAGATGGCCTTTTTTTGGGTGTGTGTGTGTGGGGGGGCGGGGGGGGGAGTAAAAAGTTGAAAATAGATTTGAGTAAGAAAAAATGCAAAGATACTATTCTTACTTATGATTATCATAAGTTTAATTATTTTATACACCTTAATTAGTTTGTTTTGTAAGAAGAAGTAATTAATTTTACTTGTCCATGTAAGATTAAATATTACTCACGTTGTCCCCATTTATGAGTCTTATTTTCCTAGTCTGCTCCAAAAAAAATGGCATGCATTCTTACTTATAAATACTTTAAATTCAAACTTCTTATTTTACCTTAGTGAAATAATTTATAATCACATAAATATTTATACTTTTTTTAAATCATAAGTTTTAAAAACTTTTACGTTCTTAAACTCCGTATGTAGGGGTGTACATGGACCGGATTGGTTCGGGTTTTATCAAAACCAAACCAAACAAATTATATCGGTTTGGATTGGTTCGATTTTGTCGAGTTTTTCGGATTTTCAGTTTTTTTTGTTACTTACATATTATTTCAATCTTACTTTGTTAAATATTTGATAATTAAATTATATTTACTAAAAATATAAAAAATTGACAAACATATTATCAATTAAAATATTCTTATGAAATAATTCTATTAGTAATACATAATTGTTATTTTTTTAGTCGTCTGCCAAAAGTTTTCATTGATATACACATTCAGGCTAATTGAATTTAGTAATTAAACATATAAATCAATATGATACCTAAATATTAATAACCACTTCACATTCGAAAAAGATATAAGAATTTAACAGATCTTAACATATGATATGAATATGAAAGAACAAAGAGATAGACGCATTTCAGTAACACTTGATAAGAAAGTGATCATACAACTCATTATTTAAGGTCAATAAATATGGAGCACTTCATATTTTATTAAAATTTATATCCCGCAAGAGAATCCCAAATATTTCTAGATATTTTTTTAAAGAAAATTCTTAAAAGTATATATAAAAATTATATGTTTATATGTCGGGTTGGTTCGGGTTTTTTTTACTCAATACCAAACCACGTCGGGTTTTTTAATCGGTTTGGTTTGACTTTTCGATTTGATGCGATTTTTCAGTTCGGTTTGTACACCCCTATCCGTACGTATCAAATAAAATATTATACAATATAATTTGGTACGGAAGGAGTACTTAAGTTATTTACCTATAAATTCTGGTTGAAGGAAATACTGAAGATTGCATCCGGCAAATGCTTCTTATAATGACATGTAGTAGTACGACCGATTGAAACTCAACAACAGAATTTCTCTTTGAGGAAGTAGAGTGTGTTTAAGAGGCACTAAACACTATACGTACCTTTCTTTTCTGGGAGTGCTAGTTACTGTCATTATGAACTCAAGTTTCTGCCATTAGTATAAAAATTATTTACACAATTATATTATTTATTAGATAAGAATATAAGTATATAACTAATATCTAGTATCTACTGTAAAAAAGAGACTATAAGGTTGTATTAACCTTTTATAGCTAGGGGCGAATGTGGTGTTGAACCGACAGGATCAATTGCACCCATAATTTTTGACGGGAGTAAAAATTTATTTATAAACATTCATTAAAATTATAAAAATAGTATATATGAACCCATAAAAATATAATGGGTTCAATATCAAAAATCTTAAAAGCCGAATCCATAAAACTTAAATTCTGGGTCCGCCTCTGTTTGTAGCAGTTATTCATCTTATTATATATATAAGTTTAAAATCTTTTATAATTGATTAATTAAATTATATAAAAAATGTTATGCTTTGTCAATATGTTATAAGCAAAAAAGGATACCAATCCTAGCTAGTCAAGAATGGTTCCCAATTGGTGAACCAATCATGTCAAGCATCTTGGGGCAACCCTAATCGATCACTTATCATTGCATCTTTGTTCGGAATCAAGAATTTTATCCCCTTTAGATTTGCAATAGAAATATCTTCGTTGTGTAGGGGTATCTTTATTTTAGATATTTTTGTACCTTCTACATTCATTACAATCACTTTTTTTTGAACCAGGAGCCCATCTACACTATTGGTTATGAATTCACGTTGATTCAGAAAATTTTATGACTCTATATATATGTTAAAAAATATAACCTATATTTATAAAAATATTTGACGGTAAATTAAAATTATTATTATATTATTAACTTGAGATCGTTATAAAAATCAATAAACTTCAAATTCTAAATTCACGAAAGTCCAGGAGCGGATTCACCTTGGTGTAAGCGGTGTCATCCGATACCGCTTCGCCGGAAAAGTTTACTGAATATGTATAAATTATTAGTATGTACAAATAAATTATTAAATAAAAAAATGGACAGTGTTTTACACGTATATCTCGCTAGCTTTCCTAGTCATGCACTTCACGTTTCTTGGAGAAGTCTATAGTTCGAAACTCAACAGCTTCTCATGCCGTGCTAAAACTAAGTAACTTTTTTTATGCCTTTTCTGCATCGAAGGTGCAACCCTTGACCCCTTGGCTGGTAAGGACAAACTAAACTAGTGGACCACACTAGAGCTTCTATCTTTATATTGGGTGGCGAGAAAATTGGTACAAACCAATTTGCAAGTCAAATAATGACAGAATTTTTAAGTGATTATTTAGTGTTATATATAGGTAATATTTAGTATTATTTCTAGTAAGGATATTCTGAATATAATAAAAACCTGTCGAGGAGAGTAGTTATAGTAATATACTTGATTTATTTTTTTAATAAGATTCGAATTATTATTTTTAATGTGTATTATTACATTGATATATGTTTTATTTGTTCATTTTTTTAAATGTCGACATCACTTATGAAAAATTCTGTGTCTGAGCGAAACTCACTGTGCAAGACAAGATGGATCAAAATGTGTAATCAGCCATTGCCATTTTTCTTATCGCATCGCCATTCTGCAAGCTTTTATTCTACTTAAACGGAAGAATGTACAAATGGCTGTAGAACAGAATCATCAAAGCTTGGGTACATGATTCTCCGCAATTTCTTTTTTGGTTATCCTTGGCATATAATTTGGAATTGATATATATGCCTTAAATTGTTCTACTGACGTACGAAGTCAAACTGATTTTATGTAACTTCATACTAGATATTCCAATATATTTTAAACCACATAAAGTTATACTCTGAACCCTATCTTCTCTCATGGGAATAATAAAATTTTCTAATATTGGTGTAGCATATTGATCTCATCCTATCATCTTCGTTCACTTTAGACAACAATTAGAGATGAAACGTGGTTGTTCGAAGCGTCGACAAGTGTCGCAGGGAGGATTAATCCATTTGGTGACGTTTTATTTAGTCACATTTTATTTTTGATTAATCCATTTGGTGACCACAATCTTTTAATTAGTCACATTTTATGTTTGATTCGGTTTTTCTTCTTTTCCTGGTTTAAATTCTGTTACAGGCAAAGAAAATAACTTTTTGTACGATACTGATCTCCTATACAAAGCATAAAGGAGCCAAGATCATTATGTCGCTTTTTCTTCATCTTATGAATTGTAGCTTCAACAGAAATTCACCCAAAATATTATTGTCTTTTTGTCGTCATTGAATGGATAAAAATCATTTAAATCCTGTAACTTTGCTTTATACATTAAAAAAAAAAAAAATCAACTTTGGATTGAACAATAGATGTTCTCTTCCTCATATCTAAATTGACCTACTATTTAAATTCGGACATCTATATTATCAATCTTTATCTCCTTTTTATTTACTTCTTTATTATCATGATATACATATTTTCTTGAAATCTATGATATGGACGTGGAACAAATAAATATTATTTCTGAAAAAAAGAATGATGAGTAGCAATCAAGCATATAATTAATTAGTTAATGACGTACAATAATTTTAAAAAAAAAAGTTGGTAGAACACAAAATTTTTGAATAAAAATAAACTTGCTCGTATCACTAAGTTTATTAGCAACAATCAAAACTCAAAAAATTATTTATCACCACAGAAAATAATTGAGAGTGAAAACTTTGATATTTATACCCAATACAGGTAATACAAAACAAATACTTAATAAAGATAGAGGTATATTTTATGACAAATTGCTACAAGATTATCTATTATACTTTAAATGAATTTAAATTATAATTTAGTAAACATTTATTAATGACAATTAAAAACATACGATAGAACAAGAGAGAAAGTGGAACACACACATATATATACATATATATGCCCACACTTAGCTTAATGGGTATAAAAATGAAATAACAATCATAAAATAATAGCGGTAAATTTGTAATAATTCATAAAATATGTCTGATGCTTACAACATTAATAAACTTAAATTGAATCTATAATAAGATTTAAAAATATTTAAATTATACGCAAAACACGTTGGTAAAGTAATAATAATAATAATAAAATTTATATATTATATAACATAAAAAGCTATTTAAATTATCGAGAAAATAATCGTTGGTAAAAAATAACAATAACAATAATAATAATTATTATATATTATATAACATAAAAAGCTATATCACATAGATAGGAGATTTAAAATCAAGGGGAAAACGGATATTGCATAGGATCAGAGAGAGAAAATGTTGATTGTTCAAAGTCGGCAGAGGAGTTTGATTACAAAAAAAAGTTGGGAGTGTAATGATTTTCACCCAAATTGACATAATTATTTATATCTTCTAATTTTGTTTTAGAAATCAAATTTTTCCTCTTGTGTACGGGTAAAATCGAGGATAATGTTACCTCGATTTCCCAGTAAAGAAACGGGATGGAAGCATGATTTGACACAACCTCGACTGAAGCCGAACGGTTCCTCATTTCTAAGTCCGGGGACGATGAATGGTGCGTCCGGGATGAGACATGGTTGAACATCGGATCCGGACAGAGTAAAGTTTCGAGACTAAGGAAAAAGAAAACACTTAAGCACGATGAGCAAGGAGCTGTATTATCCGCCCCCAACTGAATATTACGGCGCAAGTCTTGTCCAATATCAACCGCAGATCGATATTTACCGAAAAGAGAAGATTTTTACCTTATTTAAACTTGTACTGGGATTGAAATTCCCCTTCTATATGAAGGGGAGAACTTTTTCATTATAAACCACTGTTGGCGCGCATATTGACGCGCATATCAAAGCAATAAAGTTCATTTTTGTCTTCTAGCTATTTTTCAAAATGTTCTTTTGTTCCTCTTTTCTTTAGTTACAACCGAGCCCCTATCGAGGTCTTGATCCGATCCAATTTCAGTGTTCAACTTAAAGCCAGGCTTAATTGTTCCATCCCGTTTGGTTTGATCGTTATATCTCTCTTTCATTTAATTATTTGATGTTCTTAGATTATTCGTGTTAAATTAAATCATGTGTCCTTTAAACCTTGTACGAATTTAATTTTTGCTCATTTTAAGGGTAAACAGTTTAGTGCCCACCGTGGAGCAAAGGATAATAGTGGCGATTTAATACGAATCTCCATAACACACCCAATTTTATACTTGTTCTTTGAAGTTTGATTTCAGGTTAATCTAAGAATGTCAAGTTCTCAGTCTTCTCACTTAAACATTGACGCAGAGTCAGGCCACCACGGTGAAAATAATAATGTGGTACCTAGTAATGATGTACCCCATGTTGATCCCAATGGTGTCCCAGTCGCTGACTCGGTCGACGCTAACTCACAGGTTGCCATCAACATCAACCTGACAACTAACCTCGAAAATAGCATTCGCGGCGCACCCCGACCATCGGCTCGAGAAGCACCCGAAGGGAAGGTGATGGGGTTAGCTTGCGATTGGTTTTTAAAATGTTGCAAGCTCAGCAAGTGGAAATAATGCAGTTCAAGACCCAAAGTCACGTCCCTAACAGGATCGAGTCCGAGCTGGTCAGAGAAAACACTCGAAGGGATGAACAAGTTACCGTGAAATCGGATGAATTCGGGCTCGAGAAAACTTTCGAGGTGATGAAGATGCTCAAGGCATTGAGAAAGCGGTGGAGTCTTGTGAGAAAAAAATAGAGGCCAAGACAAGAAGGTGGAAACTTATAATTCCAGGGTCGATCAGATCCCGGGAGTGCCTCCAATATTGAAAGGGCGGGATTCCAAAAAATTCATTCAGAAGCCTTTCCCCTCGAGTGCGGCGCTGAAGCCAATCTCAAAGACATTCTGAATGCCCGACATTCCCAAGTATAATGGGGCTACAAACCCAAAAAAGCATGTAACCTAATATACGTGCACAATAATGGGGAATGACCTGGAAGACGCCGAGATCGAATCAGTGTTATTGAAGAAATTTGGGGAAACTTTGTCCAAAGGAGAGATGATATGGTATCACAACTTGCCTACAAATTCTATCGATTCATTTGTTATGCTTGCAGATGCTTTCTTAAAAGCTCATGCCGGCGCCATCAAGGTCGAGACGAGGAAATTGGATCTTTTCAAATTCGAGTAGAGAGATAACAAGATGCTTAGGGAGTTCAGGTCGAGGTTCCAGATGGAGCAAATGGACCTGCTCCCGGTCACGGATGATTGGGTCGTTTAGGCTTTTACTCAAGGGCTCAACCCTTGAAGTTCCGTTGCTTTTCGACAATTGAAGAAAAACTTGATGGAGCACCCGACAGTTACTTGGGCCGACATTCATAACAGGTATCAGTCAAAGATCAGAGTTGAGGACGACCAGCCGGGGGCCCCTCGGGGTCTGTTTACCCCAGCAGAGCGAATGACATATCTAAGAGGATTATCAACCAGGAGACAAGGCCTGTCCGAGATCGATATCAGTCGTACGGCTCAGACAGAAGGGGAAACGGAACTGGTCGCCACCCAACTAGGAGCGACTTGAGAAATGACCAAGGACCGAGCAACCGGGGTCTGATGAGTAAAAACATTTTTGACCGATCGCTCGGGGGCAGGGAAGCACCGAGATTATCGGAGTACAATTTCAACATGGATGCTGCAATTATAGTGTCGGCCATAGGCCGCATCAAGGAGACCAAGTGGCCTAGACCACTTCAGTCCAATCCCGCACAAAAGGGATCATAACTTGGTGTGTAAGTACTACGGTATTCATGGTCATATGATCGAACATTGTCGATGAATAAGGGAGGAAGTGGCTCGATTATTCAACAACGGGCATCTTCGATAATTCTTGAGCGAACGGGCCAAAAATCATTTCAAAAACAGTGATGCCAACAAACAGGTTGAACAAGAGGAGCCCCAACACATGATTAACATGATCATTAAGGGAGCCGATGTCCCCCAAGGGCCAATATAAAACGAACCAAAGTTTCTATCACAAGGGAAAAACGCACCCAAGATTACGTCTCGAAGGGTCCATCTCGTTCAACGACGAAGATGCTAAAGGCATCATTCAGCGTCACAACGAAGCGCTGCTAATGTTGATACCCAATTTTTCCCTATAATATTTTCAAAATTGCATATATACCTTCAAAACTATGCATTAGCATCAACTAACATTTTTCCATAATTTTTGCATTTTTAAGGATTTTAATTAACTTATCGCACTATTTTTATATATATAAATAATTATTAATTGCACTACTAATGATTTTATAACAAATTTATGACTTAATTCTACTATTTATATTTATACTAAGCCTAATTATTTCACAAATGGCCACATTTATATTTTTGGGTTACAATTGCAATAACTTTGTAATTATAGCCCATGCATGCATTAATACATTATTTTACCAGAAAATTGCTTGTTGTATTTTTAAAATATTGAATAATTATTTTAAAATATTTTTATGCATGAAAATCATTTTTTACAATTTGTTAATTATTTTTACAAATTATTTATTAATTAGTTGGGTATTTAACAAATAGCCCTTTTAATTTCTTTAACTTTTCGGACCTAACCCATTACACCATCCCAAACCCCTTAAATACCAGCCCATCCCCCAGGACCAATTCCACACCTACCCAACCCGAAGACCCTGCCTAATCGCGACCGTTGATTTCTAAGATCAACGATCCACATTATTTCTTATTATTTTTAATCCTAAACGACTAACCCTAACCCCCATTCCCCTTTCTTCCGCCGTCACTACTTTCCCTAATCCCTCCATTCTCTCTCAACCACTCCCTAAACCCTAATCTCTGTCACCGGCAAAACTTCATGACTATGGAGTTTCTGTGTATTTTCCATCCCTTACCGGCCTTCTACACCTTCTGGTTGTTTGATTACATGGATTCTTAAGAGAACCTCAAAGAGATTCAACTTGGTTTTTGTACGAAACTTGTTTACAAGCCTGTCTATGGCCATTCTCATTTTTGAGTACTGATTTCCTCCTATTTTTAATTCGAATCTATGGCTTTTGACTGAGTTTCTTTCATCTCTGTTCTTTTTGAAAAACGCTAGTTCAATGACTACTTGGGTCTGTTCAGATCCTCGTAGATCTGAGATGTTCTGAGTTCTATTTGGTATTTTTTCCCCAGAAATCTTCTGTTTTGTTAATGTTATTCCGATTCCATTACTTTTCTGAAATTAGGGTTCCGTCCTCAGTTTCTTCAAAAAGGTTTTTCTAACTTGCAAATGTTGAATCTGATTATTTCTTTACTGGTTTGATATCTTCGTGCATATGCTTAAAGCCTAGATGTTTCTGTTTGTGACACTGATTTTTTCCATTTTTTCCCGTTATTGTGTTTATTTCTGTTAACCAATTAACTAACTGATTCTATTTAGGGATTTGAACGATTTTCCCTGTTAAAATCAGTATTCTATGGGGTTTTAATTGATTGATTTCTATTAGAGATTTGAGCAACCTTTCTTGTTAAAATCAGTATTCTTTAAGATTTCTACTGATTGATTCCCATTAGGGATTCGAATGATTGTCCTGTTAAAATCCATATTTGCTGGGATTTTTACTTGTTTCCTTATTTGTGACTTTGATTGATTATACTTGCCTTAATTAGATTATCAGTATAATTTGGTGATTTGACTGATTCCCTATATGGTATGATTCTGATTTGCTGCTTTAATTTAACCCAAATTCTGGCCGTTACCTGACTCTCCCCAATTTAAGGGGGTCTCTTCCGGATTTCTCTATAGGAATTGATTCCCTAATTGGCTGATTGATTTTATTTGATTACCCTTTATTTTACGAACTGTGATTTCCTCTTTACCTTATTTGTTTTATCTCACTAAGTGCCTATATATACACTTTCATTTTGATTCTTCAAGACACGAACATTAGTTCAAGAACACATACTCACACAAAATTATCTTTCTTTCTGCTACTTGTCCCAGCTGCTTGTCTAGCCGACTGAAAGCCAAGGCTAGGCTGTGGAACTATGCATGTTTTTCTTTCTGTATCTTACTTCCTTAACTGGTATGTTCTTATTTCAATATGAAATTCAACCCTATGTGCTCCATAGTTTTTAAATCCATGCCTATTTTCGCACTAGTTTAATGGTCTATGTATTTAATTGTCTTCATGTTTACTGCTTTGCTCAATATGATGGAGTCTTACCCTCTCTTACTTAAATGTTTAGTCAGCATGTCTAGGTCTCATTTGTCTTATATGATACTTGGCCAGCATGTTTACTTGAGTTCTTGTTTACTTCCCTTGACTAGTATGCTCATGTCAGTATCATAGACTCCTAATGTATTTGGTTAATCCTAATTGGCATGACTGGATCTATGTAGTAGACCCCTGTCTTCAGCATGACCATTCTCATATTCTGTCTCTATGTTTATTATCCATTACCACTTTAATGTCAAGCATGATCCTCTTTGCTAATACTTCGAAGCAATTGTTTTTATGTTCTGGTTGCCAATCAGTTCCTATTTGTTCTGTGTACTGGCTGGTCAATGTGCTTCCCCTTTTACCCTGTTCATGTGTTTCTGACTTAAGCCTCTATGTTCCCAATCCCCTGATTCCTGATTGTAAACTTGTTTACCTTCACTTAGAAACAAGTAATAAATGGTTTTGAATCTAAGCACTCTAAGTGTTATGACTGTGTGGTTGCTTGTTGAATCTTTCTTCTTCTCAAAATTGTTTCCAAAATTATTTTACTCTTAATTTTTTTTAAGAACTGTTCCTATTCCTGAAAACCTTTTCACTCCTAAATTTTTTACCTCTATACTATTTTTTACTAAGTTCTTTCAAACTATGTCAAGCACTCTCACCTCTACTCTTAGATTACTTAAGTTCTGCCTCTCCAGTGTGTGTACTGCCTAGGAATCCATGAGATTCCTCCGAACTCTGGCACACTGGAGCTGGCCTTTCCACACTGCACATAATCACTTCCCTACTCAAAGGATCTTGGTGTGAGCATTTCCCGAGATCCATGAGGTCCTTAGGGAACTTTGACACACCAGGACACATTATTGGCTATGAGACTTTGGCATCCTGGACTGTTTTGAAGGCCTGGTATTTCCAGGTTCACTTTGGGCCTATCTCAGCCTCCCTATAGCATAACTTATATTTATTATTTATTTATTCATTCATTTATGATCTGTAATAATAACCTTTATAAACATATCTTGGAGAAATTAGTAAAAGGGAGGGATCCTTATATAATTTTTGTGAGGGAAACCAGGTAGAAATCATGCTTTAGGTCTATATTGCGTTTACTTGCATTGGAAATCATGCTTTAGGTTTATATTATGTGTACTTGCATTAGAAATCATGCCTTCAGATTATTCTGTTTACTGGTTTTGCATACTAGAAAATAAGTTATAGGCTCATTACTTTATTTATCACTAAATTTTGTTCCTGCATAATCATGACCACCTAGAAATCCTGTTATTAAGTTACTGCTGTAATCCTGCTTAATAAAAAATGTCCATCCTTGGTGTGCATTAGAAATCCTGCTTTAGGACTTTGTTTGTATTCACTTTAAATCATGTCTACCTCGCCTAAATCAATAACCGTCATGTCTATAAAGATGTTTAAAAGCAATTTCAACTCCTAGACACCATGTTATAGGATAAATATGTACCTAGACAAGCATGTTTATAAGACGTATTAAAACTCAAGCTGTTTGTTTTCCTTTAGTCAATTTCCAGAATTCTGTTTGCATTTTTAGACAGCATGTTATAGGGTATCCCTGAATCACACCTAGGCAAGCCTATAGGTAATTGAGGCCTTATAAAAATTGTAAAACTATGCTTTGTTTATTTGTGACTGCCAGATTCAACAGGTTCCAAAAATCAGTAGGCAAACTGATTAGGTCTTTACCGCTTCGCCTTAATATAATGCTGCACATTCTCTGTTTGTCATGCTCACCTAGATATCATGTTCTAGGACCTTTTGTGAAACATCTGAAATCTTGTTGTTTGAGACATGCTAATTGCCTATTTATTTGCGGAGGTAAACATGAGCCCTTAATTGTTGTCTTACTTGACAGTCATGTTAGTTCTTTATTGTCGCTTAGATTTTCCTTTTTAAACACTTTAGGAGAGTCTAGAACTGCCTAAAAATAGAGGTCCTAAGCACCCCCGGGACCACAAGGAAGGGACGGGTAATGCACGCTTAGAGTTCGTTAATTAAAACCGCTTACACAATCGCTAAGGGGAGGGTAATCGGGTAGTAAAAGGATATGATGACATGTGCGCTAATGCCACGTGTAACCCCTCTAGTTGAGGAAGAATTACCAGGCATTGTACAGATGTGATCCTATAGGATAATAACTTAGGACTTCCCTATCTTTATATATATGTGTGCTTAGACTGCTTACCTATTAAATTTCCTTTATCTTATTTACATATGTGTGCTTAGACTGCTTACCTATTATATTTCCTTTATCTTGTTTATATATATGTGCTTAGACTGCTTATCTGTTAGATGACTAATTCACCAAGAAAGTTTGGCCGGGACCCACCGTTGTGGACCTCGAGGGGTTCCTAACACCTTCCCCTCAAGGTAATTTCAAGCCCTTACCCAATCTCTAGTAACGCAAACCAGTTTTATGAGTTACTTGCAATAGGTGCCCTAACGCACCTTAATCCGCTAGGTGGCGACTCTTCTCTTTTAATACCCATTTAAAAGAGTTGTCACATGTCGAAACCCGATTTCGCGACAAAAAGGAGGCGCGACAGCATGACGACTCTGCTGGGGACTTTAGGCTCTTACCGTAACAAACTTGCTTTTTGTAAATTACTCTTAAGCATGCTTCTTTTTAATATGTTCGCACCATTTCCCTTTCCCCTTATGTGAATTTAATTTCCCGTTTTGAGCATTTATGATTTCCTTTACTGCAGAAACTGCCTTATTTCTTTGTTTTCCTTACTTAAACATCTCTCAATTATTAAATACCGTATTTATTATTTTCCTAACGTGCAAATACGTGACAACATGCTGTTTACTGCTGCATAAATCATGCTCAACATCATATTTCATTCGTGCGTAATCAAACCTTTAGCAACACTTGATGAGTGGTTGAGTTCTTCCTAAATATCACCATTTAAATTCAGAAAGGCTTATTTGCGGTAAAACTAGTCGATCAGCGGTGCAATCGACGGTTCCATGCCTTTCCCTCTCAAGTTGTCCGCTTGAGGGTACCGGTCTAGAACCCCATAGAAACTTTACTCTGATTATAACTGTACATGCATCATGGTCAAACCTAGGCGAGTTAGTATGTTGTCCACATAATAACCCTTTAAGACAAACCTTATCCAAAAGTCCACCGGGGTTTCCATAATTCCAACGGACGCAACCACATTTTGTGCATTAATTTTAGAGAACTAAATGCCAATATGCTAATCATGGATATATAAATAGTCGAATCTGGAGGGGATAAAGGGCCTAACCTTATTTGTTTTGTAGAAAATAAGGTACGCAGTCCCCAGGTTCGGCATGGTCCAAAATATACCACCACTGCTACTAGATTGGTGGGAAGATCTTTAGTCAAGTGATAAGAAACATGTGAAGAAGGTCCTGGGAAATTTTCCTTCTCTATTAGACATCCAGCCAAATAACAGGTTGATAGAAGCTGCAACCATGTTTTGGGATTGTGAAAAATCAGTGTTTCACTTCGGGGATATAGAAATGACCCCGCTCCTAGAAGAAATCGGGGGATTTTCTGGGCTACCTTGGGATAGCACTGGGTTATTGGTACCAGAAAATCGCACTGGTAGGGGATTTCTAAAAATGATGGGTCTGAAAAACAACGTTGATTTGGAGTGCTTAAACAAATCTTATATACCATTTGACTACTTGTATGAGAGATACGGTCATAGCAAGTCCTACCGTATTTTCCATGATGATTTTTCCATCACTTCCTTGGGTCATATTCACCGCAGGGTTTTGGTGTTCATTGTTTGCTTCTTGGGTATGATAGTATTCCCAACGAAAGGAGAAATAATTCACACTAGACTGGCTATGGTCACCAAGAATCTAATGGAAGGAATCGAGGGACAGACATACACCATAGTCCTTATGATTATAGCTGATATCTACCGGGCCTTGGACCACTGTCAGAAAGGGTCCAACATTTCGAGGGCTGCAATTTGCTACTGCAGTTGTGGTTAATGGAACATCTCCAAAACGGTCAATATCGCCAGGAGTTTCCACGAAGGGCGTGGAATGACCATATTGCCTTCCATCACCCTAAACGGATGACTTATATTCCGGACAGGTTTTCTCAACCAGAGAGTGCTAAGAAATGGGTGGAGTTCTTCGACAATTTGACTGAGGATCAGGTTCAGTGAATGTTTGAATGGTTCCCCAGTGACGATTTCATCATCAGGTCAAGGGATGCTCCCCACTTAGTGTTGATCGGGTTAAGGGGAATATACCCTTATGTTCACATCAGGGTTGTGAGGCAGGAAGGAAGCAGATTATACCGTGGGTCGCGAAGATAAGTCATTTCCGAGCAGATTTTCAGGATAACAACATCCCTTACAAGTGTCAAGCTCAGAATATGTCGCACTCAATGATTATTGTGGAGAAAGACACCATCGAGCCGGACAGGTATCATGCAGGACATGCACCCTTTTACCCAGCATGATTGGAGGACAACTTAGCTGGGAAAGTTGAGCTAGGAATTGGTCGAGGAAACAGGGTCATAGACGAAGATGCGGAAACCCAAGTAAAATACAACAAGTTACGCAAGAGGGTTCATGACTCTGAGGCCGAACATCAGGATATACACGAGACAGGTAATAGATTAATCAAGGAATGGACGGAAATGGCTATCACCTCCAATGAAAGGGTAGAATATCTGGAGCAGGGCTTGATGGAGCTGGGAGAAAAGACAAGGAAAAGAATCGCCGACTGCCAGAATGCTGAGGGAAGCGAAGGAGGACCTCTAGCAAGGGTATACCTGTTGTAGGGCATGCGCGAACTGGGGGACTTTATTGATGGAGTCAGAAAAGTCCTTCTGGACCAAGTATATTAGATTTATTTTCTTTTCCAAATGTAATAAGGCCAAGTTCCAGTAGTGATTTATCTTTTATTATCTTAGTGTCGTTTTGGGATTCGTCCGTTTTTTTATATTAATGAAATGAGGAAATTATTGGCATCTAAGTTCTCAAAAACAACTTATCGCTAGGCCTAGCTCGGGAACAATGAGGCTCCCAAAATAGGACGCGAATTTACATTTCACAATATGTGTTTAAATACCGCAAATACTCTTTTCAGAACTCTTACTAACTTGTCTACCTTTTGTTTTTCTTTCTTTCTTTCGATTATTCCCATTCCCCAAAGGTTGGTTCATGCATACTGGCATCATCAGCTTATCATACTAGATCCAGGGGACCTCCACCTTCTCCTCCTCCAAGTGCACCAAAGGCAAATGGAAAGCAAAGATGGATGATTTGAGCAACACTAGAAGAGACAACAACACACATGCAGAAGCTTCAGATGGCCGAAGTACTCAGGCCCCAAATGATGTAGTATCACGACTTGAGCAGAAAATACTAGAACTCCAGGGTGAGCTCGAGCAGGTCCAGAGCTTAGAAAACCTATCCCGCACACTCAGTATCCCATATGTCAACCATTCAAACACTCAGAACCCGCACCACCACAAAACACACCCAACAAGCACCTACAAAATCCTCCCGCACCTCACCATTACACAACCTCTCCACAGAATCAAACTATCCATCCACAATATCATCAAAACACCTACCATACTCCAAAACATTCCCCACAAATCATTCCCGAGCCCCAAAACTCCAATAATCACCATTGTACCCAAACTCCTGGTCACCAAAACAACCCTATATACATGGAAACCCTACCTCACTCCACTCAGCCCGTATCCTATACACCAGAATCCTCTGAGAAGGACATGCTCATTAAGAACCTGGCTGAAGAGCTCAAGAAGTTGACAAGTCGGGTTCAAGCATCGAAGAAAGCAAAGGGATAGAAGGTTTGAACTATGAAGACCTATGAATACAGCCAGATGTTGAACTGCCGGAGAATTACAAACCTCCCAAGTTCGAAATGTTTGACAGAACATGTGATCCCAGGGTTCACCTGAGGACTTATTGCGACAAGCTTGTAGGGGTCGGAAAGGATGAAAGGATCCGGATGAAGCTTTTCATGAGGAGTCTTACAGGAGATACTTTATCCTGGTACATCAGCCAGTATCCTAAGAAGTGGGCCAACTGGGTGAGTATGGCGTCTGAATTCATGTAGAGATTCAGGTTTAACACAGAGAATGCACCGAATGTCTTCTACATTCAGAACTTAAAGAAAAAGCCCACTAAGACCTTCCGCGAGTATGCCACTCGTTGGAGGTCAGAAGCAGCCAAAGTCAAGCCAACATTGGACGAGGAATAGATGAACAAGTTCTTCGTCAGAGCACATGATCCGCAGTACTATGAAAGATTGCTTTTCTGATTGATAGATAAAATAATAGAATTAGGAAATCCTCTATTTACTGAATAATAACTTTTTTGTTGACAAAAGAATAAACATCATTTCTATTCCAAGGTGGGGAGTTTCATTTTCCCCATCGACCTATTTGTAGAATTCCATTAAAGAAAAAATTCATGGTTATTAAAAACAACAACTTCTCCGATATCATCAAACTCGGAGAAATGATTGAAGAGGGCATTAGAAGCGGTATGGTGAAAACATTTGAGGCATTGCAGGCCACAAACAATAGCATTGAAATTAGGCGGTATATCTTTCACGACCCAAATCCTAACCCAGGTCGCGATGGTGCCCAACGTCGTTGTCAGGCAAGCCAACCTTTATTCACTGGTGAGTTTCATTTATTTTTCCAAAAAATTTCCCATCATTTAATTAGAGTAAATTTATGACATTCGGTAATAACATATATCTTAGGGAATTTTAAGCTGAACAACCGAAAAGGGTCATTATTTAATAAATACATCCCAAAAGAGTGGTCTACTAATGTGTGTGCCAGGAACTAGTGTCACAAGTCTACAGGCATCTAGTAGGATAATACAGAAAGGAATAAAAGTCTGTCCTACTGTCCGAGAAAAATATAGACAGAATTAGCAAAAGAAAAGCTCCAAAGCGCTGTTGGAAGTCGCCAAGAGAAGCAGGTCACCGTGAAGCCTCGACCAGGTATAAATCAAGAACGAGCTCCGGACTGGTACCCAGATGCACCTGCCTCATAACCTGTACAATTAAGTACAGAACGTAGAATGAGTATATAAACAATATGTACCCAGTAAGTATCCTGCCTAATCTCGAAGAAGTAGTGACGAGAGGTCGACGTGACACTTACTAGGGTCAAAATAATATGTTTTAAAAGTAAGGCTAAGCAGGGATGGCAATCATGAATAATAATGAAGACATGAACATCAAATATCCTTGACAAATACCTTTATGTTCCAAGTTCTCTAGCATACAAATTACCTAATTTTCATTTCTTCTTGGTATTTAATAGATACATAATCACAGAACACCCAACATCTAACAAACACATAATATGCTGCGAACATACGGCTGACACAACGCGAAAATAAATGTGCACTGCCGAAGGGTCGAATGGCTCGAACCATAGATGCATCCATTACACCGCTCACGAATCGAACATGCGACGTGGTTAACATAATATTAGGGTTACCCTGCTCGCGAATCATACATGCGACGTAGGTTCCCGTATATATACACATAATTAACAGGAAATCAAGAAATTCAGTAGAGAATATACTTACAGAGAAGGTTTCAATAATATAAATTTCAGAATGTAACCTCCTAGATGCTCATTTAACAATTCAAGGATATTACGCAACCTAAATTAACATTTAAGATTAAAGTTAAAGCACATAAAGCATGCTTGTGAATCCTAAACCCCCGACATAATATAATAGTAGCTTCACACGGACTCTTGTCACTTCGTGCGTGCGTAGCCCCCACAAATAATTACATGCAATGATTTATATTCACCTATGGGGACAATTCCCCTCTTACAAGGTTAGAAATGAGACTTACCTCGTGTCAAGCCTACTTTCCGAGTCAAGAACGCGCCCGAAACTCCAAATTCGTCGTCCAAGAACTCGAAGATAGCCAAACATCACATTAACAAGTCAATCTATGCTCAAAGTCCCTAATTCTCCTACTTAAATGGTCATTTCAACCCAAATTAGAAAATCCTAAAATACACCCTCGAGCCCACATGCTCGGATTCCGGAAATTTTCGGAGGAAATACTTACCCATAGTTTAAGGATCAATAATATATAGTTTATGTATGATTTCATAATCAATTTCTTGGTAAATTCTCATTTTTATCGAAACCAGGTTTACTCTAATCCCATTAATTCTACTAATTTAATGTGTTAATCTACCCAAGAATTCAAGTATTAAACTCACTTCGTGGTAGGAATTACTTACCTTACAATTTCTAGGTCGAATCCCTCCTTCACCAGCTTTCCAAATCGCCCAAAATGATGAAAAATGGTAAAATGGCTAAGTCTCGCATTTAAGACGACCTCACTGCCTACAGGTTTTTTGCACCTACGGCTCGAGGACCACACCTGCGGAAGAGAGGGAGGGGGTCAGTGGTCACATCTGCGGAGCGGAGACTGCACCTGCGGCTTCACTTCTGCAGAAAATGATTCGCACCTGCGGAACTGGGAAATATCCCCTGGAGTCACACCTGCGAAGCTGGGATTGCATAAGCGGTCTCGCACCTGCGGCTATACCTCCGCAGGTGCGGTCGCACCAGATCGGGTGCACCAGCAGTCCTTTAAGGCTGATTTTTGCCTCGCGCGATGCCCGAATACCATCCAGGCCCACCCGAGACCCCGTCTAAATATACCAACAAGTCCTAAATCATAATACGAACTCGCTTGAGCCTTCGGAACGTCCGAAACAATGCTAAATCTAAAAATCATACCCCAAAACCTATTGGATCAAACTTAAGAACTTTGAGTTCTTGAATTCACTTTCAACACGTCGAAACGTACCTATACTACTCGGATTGACACCAAATTTTGCGAGCAAGTCATAAATGACATAAAGGAACTATTCCCGGTCTCGGAATTCCATTTGGACTTCGATAACACAAAAACACGTTCCAAACCTCAATTTGAACTTAAGGAAATTCTTATTTCACTATTTGGCGCCGAAACGCTCCCGGATCATCCAAAACCCGTTCCGAACGCACGTCCAAGTCCGAAATCATCATACGAACCTATCAGAATCTTCGAATCTCGATTCTGAGGTCGTTTACCAAAAATGTTGACCGAAGTCAAACGTGACCTTTAAGGCCAACCTTAAGGAACTAAGTGTTCCTATACTATTCCAAACTCCTCCAAACCTCAAACCACCCATCCCCGCAAGTCATAAATCAGTAAAAGCAACTACAGGAAGTCTCATCTAGGGGAACCAGGTCCTAGAACACAAAACGACCGGTCGGATCGTTACAATATCAAAGAAGAAAGATGTGGGAACAGTAATGGTCGCCCAAGGACCCAAAACTCCACTTGTATATCAAACCTCCCCACTTACATACCAAGAACCTCCACCCACATATCAACCATCACCTCTTAGATATTCCCAACCAGCCACTGCTTATCACATATATAATTCCCAACCCTCTCACTTTCAGTCACCTCCAACTCGTCCAAACTACCCAAGACCTCGGCCTAACTTTGACCGTAGACCACCTAAACAATAAATTTCCATTGCTGAACCCATTGACCAGCTGTATGAAAGGTTGAAGGCTGCTGGTTACGTCACTCCTATCCCTGCTGCGACTGTGGAGAATTCATCCCAATGGGTCAACCCAAATAAGACTTGTGCATATCATTCTGGCATGAAAGGGCACACCATTGACGAGTGTCGAACACTGAAGGATAATATCCAGACCTTGATTGATAATAAGGTTATTCAGGCCAAAGAAGCTACACCCAAAATCCGAAACAACCCCCTCCCAAATCATAGGGGTGAAGATATCAATGTGATAGAGATCGATGAGGAATGGGATCCCGAGGGATCAATTGGACTTATCAAAGAGGGTGACAATCCTAAGAAATACGCAGTCGCGCTCAATCCTATTATAGTACAAATACAGCCTCCAGTAGAGGTTGAGGTAGCTGCATCAGTTCCTTTTGAAGTTGAGATAGCACCACCCACAGCTACGCCTGTTGCATTCAAAGTGGAAGTAGCCACACCTTTCACAGTGATAGTGTCAAGCACACCGCTTTTTGACACCAAGGCTGTACCCTGGGATTATGTGGCCGAAGCTAAAAGAAAAGGAAAAACCAAAATAGAAGAATCCGGCGCTGCGCAAGGAATGACCAGAACAGGAAGAGTCTATACGCCAGAGCATTTGGGAGAATCTAGTAAGCAGGCTTCTAACAGACAGCCTGTTATTGAAACAGGCCCGGATGAACTTTGGAGGAAAATGCAAGCAAGGGAGTAATCAGTCACTGATCATTTGAACAAGACTCCTGCTCAGATATCTATCCTGTCACTGCTACAGAATTCAGAAGCGCACAGGAATGCTCTCTTAAAGGTGTTAAATGAGGCATATGTACCTAACAACATCATTGGCGGGGAAATGGCCAATATGGTGGGACAGGTGCTGGAAAGTCACAAAACCACCTTCCACGAGGACGATCTGGAACCCGAGGGTTTGAATCATAACAGGGCACTGCACATTACCGTGCAATATGAGGATAATTTCATTGCCAGAATTCTGATAGATGGGGGATCCAGTCTTAATATTTGCTCGTTTACAACACTGAAGAGGTTGGGCAAAGGCCTGTATGAGATACGATAAGGGACCTTGAACATGAAGCCATTTGACGGGTCTCAGAGGACTACCATTGGGGAAATCAATCTCTATTTGTAGATGGGGCCTACATGGCTTGATTTCGAGTTTCGGGTGCTGGACATATCTGCATCCTATAATCTATTATTCGGATGACCATGGATACAAGCCGATGGGGCTGTGGCATCAACTTTGCATCAGGCAGTGAAGTTTGAATGGAACCATCAAGAGGTGATTATCCATAGAGATGGGAGCAACCCCATTTACAACCGTCAGACTATCTCGGTGGTTGAGAATAGAAGAAGGCTCGGTGGAGAAACTTATCATCACATCGAGCGGGTCAATGCAATCAACAAAGATAAGTGGTGGGATAACAAGATACCAAGCATGATGAACTGGAGAGGGTATGAGCCTGGCAAGGGTCTCGGCAAAAATCTTCAGGGCATCACCAAGCCAATAAAGCCAAAGCATCATGGTACTACTTTCGGGTTGGGATATCAGTATACCTGGCAAGAATACAATGACCGTTCACCACCATGGCGTGGTCCATACTATCCATTTGAGCAGCCTGTACCACACCTGAGTCAGACTTTCCAGCAGACCGACGTCATATGGGGATCAGAGGAGGAGGAAGCACTAGCAGCTTTAAGGAACTTGTTCCTGGAGGATGAGGACATGGACTGTTGTGTAATTGTTGAGGAGGAGGGGGAGGAAGGCCCTACCATCCGAGCTATGGAGAAAGGATCATTCCTCAAGAATTGGATTGTCAGACCATCCAGGGCCCGACGAGTCCCGGGGTAGCAAGGCTGAACAACATTGTTTCTTTTGTTTTCTAAGAAAATGATTTCCCTTTTTGCATTTGTTTTAAATAAAATCTCCAGCATTCCAAAAACGTTGTTTAAATTATTGAAAATCTCTTTTATGTTTCAATGGATCGATATTTATTATTGCCATTGTTCTCTCATATCTTTATCTATACAGCATTACTATTTCCAGTCTTGATGAACCAACTATGACATGTAATGAGACAACGCAACAGAAGGCTAGTGATTCAGAGGAAGAAGATGTCATACCCGAGGAAATCATCATAGAAGTAGAAGACTTTGAGAACAAGCCTAAGTCCAATATGGATGAAACAGAAATAGTCAACCTGGGAGATTCGGAAACCGTCAAGGAGAACCGCATCAGCATTCACCTGTTGTCGTCAGAAAAGGAAGAGTACACACAGTTCTTGAAAGAATATGAGGACATTTTTGCATGGTCATACGATGATATGACCGGGTTAAGTACATCCATTGTGGCTCACAGGTTGCCCACAAACCCAATGTGTCCGCCAGTGAAGCAAAAACTCAGGAAGTTCAAACCTGACATGAGTCTGAAAATCAAAGAGGAGGTTACTGCGGTTCTCAGAGTGGTCGAATATCAAACTTGGCTGGCCAACATCGTGATAGTGCCAAAAAAGGATGGGAAGGTCAGGGTTTGCGTTGATTGTCGGGATCTCAACAGAGCCAGCCCGAAAGATGATTTTCCGCTTCCAAACATACACATCCTAATTGACAATTGTGCTAAACATGAACTCCAGTAATTTGTGGATTGTTTTGCCGGTTACCACCATATCTGGATGGACGAGGAAGACGCTGAGAAAACCGCTTTCATTACACCATGAGGAGTATATTGTTATAAGATGATGTCATTCGGTCTAAAGAATGCTGGGGCCACCTACATGAGGTATATGATTACCATTTTTCATGACATAATACATAAGGAGATCGAGGTGTATGTGGACGAGGTCATCATCACGTCCAAGAAAGCCACAGATCATATAGCAGATTTGAGGAAGTTCTTCGACAGAGTACAGAATTACAACCTGAAATTAAACCCTGCAAAGTGTGCATTCGGGCTCCCTGTCGGAAAGTTACTTGGGTTCATTGTCAACCGCCAAGGGATAGAATTGGATCCGTCAAAATTCAAAGCCATTCAGGAGCTATCACCGCCGAAGAGTAAGAAAGATGTAATGAGTTTTCTAGGACGGCTAAACTACATCAGCCGGTTCATAGCCCAGTCCACATTTATATGTGAGCCAATTTTCAAGATGTTGAAGAAAGACGCTGTAACTAGTTGGACCGAGGATTGTCAAAGAGCTTTCGACAAGATCAATGAGTACCTATCAACACCACCAGTTTTGGTCCCGCCAGAGCCAGGTAGACCTTTGCTACTCTGCCTCACAGTGTTTGATGGAGCCTTCGGCTGCGTTCTAGGGTAGCACGATGAGGTAGGGAGAAAGGAACAATCTATCTATTACCTGAGTAAGAAATTCACTTCATATGAAGCGCGATACTCTCTATTGGAACGTACATGTTGCACCTTGACCTGGATAGCTCGGAAGCTGAGGCATTACTTCTGTGCTTACACAACGTACCTCATATCAAGGATGGATCCCTTGAAATATATATTTCACAAACCCATGCCCACTAGCAAACTGGCTAAGTGGAAAATCCTGTTGAGTGAGTTCGACATTGTTTATGTAACTCAGAAAGCAGTCAAGGGACAGGCATTGGCCGATCATCTTGCTAAGAACCCTATGGAAGGAGAATACGAACCCCTGAAAACGTATTTTCTCGATGAAGAGGTGATATTCATAGGAGAGGATATTGCTGAATCCTACGACGGTTGGAGGATGTTCTTTGACGGAGCAAAAAATTTCAAAGGAGTCGGCATTGGAGCTGTCTTGGTATCAGAAACTGGCCAACATTATCTGGTATCTGCTAAACTCAAATTTCCCTGCACCAACAACATGGAAGAGTATGAAGCTTGCATCCTAGGACTCAACATGGACATCTACATGAATATTCAGGAACCACTGGTAATCGGCGATTCAGATTTGCTTGTGCACCAGGTACAAGGAGAATGGGACACCAAGAATTCCAAGATATTTCCATATTTGCACCATGTGCAGGAATTGAGAAAGAGGTTCACGAAGATAGATTTTCGGCATGTTCCCAGGGTTCAGAACGAGTTTGCCGATGCATTGGCCACTTTGTCATCAATGATACAGCATCCAAACAAGAACTTCATTGATCCTATCCCAGTAAGGATCGATAGCCTGCTAGCATATTATGCCCATGTTGAAGAAGAGACAGATGGGAAGCCCTTGTTCCACGATATCAAGGAATATTTGGCAAAAGGAGAATACCCGGAGCATGCTAATCATACTTAGAAACGTACACTTCGGAGGTTGTCCAACAATTTCTTCCACAGCGGAGGAACCCTGTACAGAAGAACTCTTGATTTGGGATTACTGAGGTGTGTTGATTCAAGAGAGGCTTCTAAACTACTTAAGGAGATATATGTTGGGACATGCGGCCAGTACATGAATGTCTTCGTCTTGTTCAAAAAGATACTTAGGGCCGGTTATTTCTGGATGACCATGGAGACAGATTGCATCCAGTATGTCCGAAAATGCTACCAATGTCAAGTACATGCAGATATGATAAAAGTGTCGCCAAATGAGCTCAATGCAACAAGCTCTCCTTGGCCATTCGCCGCCTGGGGAATGGATGTCATTGGTCCAATCGACCCACCGCCTCAAATGGGAACTGGTTCATCTTAGTAGCTATTGATTACTTCACCAAGAAGCAGCATCTTACAAGGCAGTGACTAAGAAAGTCGTGGCAGATTTTGTTCACGACCGGATTGTTTGTCGGTTTGGAGTTCCAGAATCAATCATCACTGACAATGCCTCCAATCTCAACAGTGATCTGATGAGGGCCATATGTGAGACTTTCAAAATCAAGCACAAAAATTCCACAGCCTATAGACCTCAGATGAATGGAGCTGTAAAAGCCGCTAAACAAGAACATCAAGAAGATACTGAGAAAGATGGTAGAAAATCACAAACAGTGGCACGAGAAGCTGCCATTCGCTTTATTAGGATACTGTACCACAGTCTGCACATCAACCGGGGAAACTCACTACTTACTGGTTTATGGTACTGAAGTTGTTATTCCTGTCGAAGTGGAGATTCCTTCCTTGAGGATCATACAAGAAGCTGAGCTCAGCGATGCGGAATGGATAAGGAACCGTTATGATCAGCTAGCCCTCATAGACGGAAAAAGGATGAATGTAGTGTGTCATGGGAAACTTTATCAAAGCATGATGTCCAGAGCCTTCAATAAAAGAGTCAAGCCGAGACAGTTCACACCGGGGCAGCTGGTGTTGAAGAAGATCTTTCCACATCAGGACGAAGCCAAAGGGAAATTCTCTCCCAATTGGCAAGGTCCTTACATGATTCACAGAGTATTGACAGGAGGAGCCCTTATACTTGCAGAAATGGACGGAGAAGTTTGGCCAAAACCGATCAATTCAGATGTAGTCAAGCCATACTATGTGTAACTATTTATGTTTCTGAAAATGTTGTAAATTGAACTATGCTCGACCTGATTCCCATTTAAGAGGGGATACGTAGGCAGCCATGTGGGTTCGGTCACAATTAAATAAAAATCTTATTTCCCCCATAATCGGAAACTGAGCAGAATTTTGAGGAGGACCCTCAAAATTTCAAAGCAAGTTCAGCCGTTCGCAGCATGTACAGCAGCCAGAAATGTTTGTCCATCTAACTGGGAAAGAATTTTGAGGAGGGCCCTAAAAATTCTATGGCAAGAGAAGTCGTGATGTCTCAGATCGTGTCACAATCATTGGTTAATCTAACAAATTTCTTAATGCTTGTGAAATAACTCTGTTTAGCGAAATGCTGCCCTAATGATTTGAACAAGATCCCCGGACCAAGCAAACAAGCCGACGGAGGCGCGAACCAACCTCCCCCTTTACAGAACTCACAATGTTTCTTTGGATGCAGGAACAAAGAGTATACATGCTTCAAAGTCACAATCTTCATAACCACCACGATACTGAAGTTTACTACCAGCTAAGAAAACTCTACTATCATCTGCTATTTATTCTATTATGCATGGGACTAAGCCCTGTCCCACATCTTGCATAAGGCTAAGCCCTGCCTCCATATTTGCATAAGGCTAAGCTCTGCCTTCATCTGCATAGGACTAAGCCATGTCCCGCATCTTGCATGAGACTAAGCTTTGTCTCTATATCTACATGAGGCTAAGCCCTGCCTCCATATTTGCATAAGGCTAAGCTTTTCCTTCATCTGCATGGGACTAAGCCCTGTCCTGCATCTTGTATGAGACTAAGCTCTGTCTCCATATCTGCATGAGGCTAAGCCCTGCCTCCATATTTGCATAAGGCTAAGCTCTGCCTTCATTTGCATAGGACTAAGCCATGTCCTGAATCTTGCATGAGACTAAGCTCTGTCTCCATCTGCATGAGGCTAAGCCCTGCCTCCATTTGCATAAGGCTAAGCTCTGCCTTCATTTGCTTGGGACTAAGCCCTGTCCCGAATTTTTCATGAGACTAAGCTCTGTTTCCATCTGCATGAGGCTAAGCCCTGCCTCTATATTTTCATAAGGCTAAGCATTGCCTTCTATTTTCATGGGATTAAGCCGCGTCCTGCATCTTGCATGGGACTAAGACTTGTCCCAAATCTTGCATGAGACTAAGCCCTGCCTCTATATTTGCATAAGGCTAATCATTGCCTTATTTTTGCATGGGACTAAGCCCTGTCCCAAATCCTACATGAGGCTAAGCTCTGCCTCCTATTTGCATAAGGCCAATCGTTGCTTTTCTATTTGCCGAGACTAAGCGTTGTCTCGCTGGCACTATCTATTTTCTCTTCTTTCGGGCTAAGCTCTGCCCTCAACTTCACAAGACTAAGCCTTGTCTTGTTGCTCTTGACATCATATTATTGCATCACATGGGATAAAATATTGCCAACTTCTCCAAAGGCGTCATATCTAAAGGAATCATCCTCATAGCCGGAAGACACCATGCCATGGCCTGAGGATCTCTCAAAGTTGCATATCATTATTCAAAGGCGTCATAGTTCGGAGGCACCATTTTCATGGACCGAGAACATCATTTCCTGGTCTGTGAATCCCTCACTGAACAATTCATGGCCCAGGGCATCATGGTCTAAAGACGTCATCCTAACCGTCCGAAGACAATTCTCATGGTCCGAAGGCAATCTGCATCATGTTTAAATTTTCGCACAAATATATGCTCGTAGTATCTCTTTACTTGCAGGTGACCCGATAAGCAACCGTTACCCCAAAAGGAGCAATCCCGCTCCATTTCTTTCAAATTATCTCAATTCTGACCGCTCACCATAACCATTTTTTCACCTATTCCAAAACCTCATGTCCGTTCTTGTGGTTACTTCATTGGTACATTCCGCCGACGAATCCAGAACTACACACGGCCTGATTCCTGTGAAACCAGGGATATGTAGGCAGCTCAGAAACCGGAGTGGCGGCCTATATCTCCCAGATCGATCTATCCGGTCAAAAGTTGGCCATCATATCTTTACCCGACAACTCTTTTCATCTTTTCCGGGTAAAGAGGAGCAATTGTTGATACCCAATCTTTTCCTATAATATTTTCAAAATTGAATATATACCTTCAACTATGCATTAGCATCTAATTTTTGCATTTTTAAGGATTTTAATTAACTTATCCTTGTATTTTTATTTATATGAATAATCATTAATTGCACTACTAATGATTTTATAATAAATTTATGACTTAATTCAACCGATTATATTTATACTAAGCCTAAATATTTCACAAATGGTCACGTTTACATTTTGGGTTACAATTGCAATAACTTTGCAATTATAGCCCATGCATGCATTATTACATTACTTTACCAGAAAATAGCTTGTTGAATTTTTAAATATTGAATAATTATTTTAAAACATTTCTATGCATGAAAATCATTTTTTACACTTTGTTAATTATTTTTACAACTTATTTATTAATTAATTGGGTATTTAACAAATAGTCCTTTTAATTTCTTTAACTTTTCGGACCTAACCCATTACACCATCCCAAACCCCCCAGGCCCAATTCCACACCTACCCAACCCAAAGACTCCGTCTAATCGTGGCCGTTGATCTCTAAGATCAACGGTCCACGTTAGTTCTTACCATTTTCAATCCTAAACGACTAACCCTACCCCCATTCCCCTTTCTTCCACCGTCACTACTTTCCTTAATCCCTCCATTCTCTCTCAAACCACTCCCTAAACCCTAATCTCCATCACTAGCAAAACTCCATGTCTATGGAGTTTTTGTGTATTTTCCGGCCCTTATCGGCCTTCTACACCTTCTGGTTGTTTGATTACATGGATTCCTAAGAGAACCTCAAAGAGATTCAACTTGGTTTTTGTCCGAAACGTGTTTACAGGCCTGTCTATGGTCATTCTCGTTTGTGAGTACTGATTTCCTCCTATTTTTAGTTCGAATCTATGACTTTTGATTGAGTTTCTTTCATCTCTGTTATCTTTGAAAAACCCTAGTTCAATGACTACTTGGGTCTGTTTAGATCCTCGTAGATCTGAGATGTTCTGAGTTCTATTTCGTATTTTTTCCCATAAATCTTCTATTTTGTTAATGTTATTCCGATTCCATTAATTTTCTGCAAAGGGTTCCGTCCTAAGTTTCTTCAAAAAGGTTTTTCTAACTTGTAAATGTTGAATCTCATTATTTCTTTACCGGTTTGATTAATCTTCGTGCATATGCTTAAAGCCTAGATGTTTCTGTTTGTGACACTGATTTTTTTAAATTTTTCCCGTTATTTTGTTTATTTCTGTTAACAATACTAACTAATTCTATTTAGGGATTTGAACGATTTTCCCTGCTAAAATCAGTATTCTATGGGGTTTGTACTTGATTGATTTCTATTAGGGATTTGAACAACCTTTCTTGTTAAAATCAGTATTCTTTAAGATTTCTACTGATTGATTCCCATTAGGGATTAGAATGATTGTCCTGTTAAAATCCATATTTGCTGGGATTTTTACTTGTTTCCTTATTTGTGACCTACTTGCCTTAATTAGATTATCAGTATAGTTTGGGGATTTGACTTATTCCCTATATGGTATGATTCTGATTTGCTTCTTTAGTTGAAGCCCAATTCTGGTCGTTACCTAACTCTCCACAATTTAAGGGGCTCTCTTCCGGATTTCTCTATAGGAATTGATTCCCTAATTGGTTGATTGATTTTATTTGATTACCCTTTATTTTACGAACTATGATTTCCTCTTTACCTTATTTGTTTTACCTCACTAAGTTATATATATACACTCTTATTCTGATTCTTCAAGACACGAACATTAGTTCAAGAACACACATTCACTCAAAATTCTCTTTCTTTCTGCTACTTGTGCTAACTGCTTGTCTAGTCGGCTGAAAGCCAAGGCTAGGCTGTGGAATTATGCCTGCTTTACTTTCTGTATCTTGCTTCCTTAACTGGTATGTTCTTATTTGAATTCTGAAATTCAACCCTATGTGTTCCATAATTGTTAAATCCATGCCTATTTCCGCACTAGTTTAATGGGCTATGTATTTAATTGTCTTCGTGTTTACTGCTTTGCTCAATATGCTTGAGGCTTACCCTCTCTTGCTCAAATGTTTATTCAGCATGTCTAGGTCTCATTTGTCTTGTATGATACTTGGCCAGCATGTTTACTTGAGTTCTTGTTTACTTCCCTTTACTAGTATGCTCATGTCAGTATCATAGACTCCTAATGTATTTGGTTAATCCTAATTGGCATGACTGGATCTATGTAGTAGAACCTTGTCTTCAACATGACCATTCTCATATTCTGTCTCTATGTTTATTATCCATTACCACTTTAATTTAGCCTGATATCCTTTGCTAATACTTCGAAGCAATAGTTTTTTTGTTCTGGTTGCCATTCAGTTCCTATTTGTTCTGTGTACTGGCTGGTCAATGTGCTTCCCCTTTAACCCTGTTCATGTGTTTCTGAATTAAGACTCTATGTTCTCAATCCCCTGATCCCTGATTGTAAACTTGTTTACCTTCACTTAGAAACAAGTAATAAATGGTTTTGAATCTGGGCACTCTAAGTGTTATGACTGTGTGGTTGCTTTTTGAATCTTTTTTCTTCTTAGAATTGTTTTCAAAATTGTTTTACTCTTAATTTTTTTAAGAACTGTTCCTATTCCTGAAAACCTTTTCACTCCTGAAATTTTTACCTCTATACTATTTTTTACTAAGTTCTTCCAAACTATGTCAAGCACTCTCACTTCTACTCTTAGATTACTTAAGTTCTGCCCCTCCAGTGTGTGTACTGCCTAGGAATCCATGAGATTCCTCTGAACTCTGGCACACTGGGGCTGGCCTTTCCACACTGCACATAGTCACTTCCCTACTCAAAGGATCTTGGTGTGAGCATTGCCCGGGATTCCTGAGGTCCTTAGGGAACTTTGACACACCAGGACACCCTATTTGCTATGAGACTTTGGCATCCTGGACTGTTTTGAAGGCCTGGTATTTCCAGGTTCACTTTGGGCCTATCTCAGGCTCCCTCTAGCATAGCTTATATTTATTATTTATTCATTCATTTATGATCTGTAATAATAACCTTTGTAAACATATCTTGGGGAAATTAGTAAAAGGGGAGGGATCCTTATATAATTTTTGTGAGGGAAACCGGGTAGAAATCATGCCTTAGGTCTATATTGCGTTTACTTGCATTAGAAATCATGCTTTAGGTTTATATTATGTGTATTTGCATTAGAAATCGTGCCTTCGGATTATTATGTTTACTGGTTTTGCATACTAGAAAATATGTTATAGGCTCATCACTTTATTTATCATGAAATTCTATTCCTGCATAATCATGACAACCTAGAAATCCTGTTATTAAGTTACCGCTGTAGTTCTACTTAATAAAAAATGTCCATCCTTGGTGTGCATTAGAAATCCTGCTTTAGGATTGTGTTTTTATTCGCTTTAAATCATGTCTACCTCGCCTAAATCAATAATCGTCCTGTCTATAAAGATGTTTAGAAATAATTTCAACTCCTAGACACCATGTTATAGGATAAATATGTATCTAGACAAGCATGTTTATAAGACGTATTAAAACTCAAAACTGTTTATTTTTCTTTAGTCAATTTCCAGAATTCTGTTTGCATTTTTAGACAGCATGTTATAGGGTATCCCTGAACCATGCCTAGGCAAGCGTATAGGTAATTGAGGCCTTATAAAATTGTAAAACTATGCTTTGTATATTTGTGACTGCCCAGATTCAACGGGTTCTAAAAATCAGTAGGCAAATTGATTAGGTATTTACCGCTTCGCCTTAATATAATGTTGCACATTCTCTGTTTGCCATGCTCACCTAGATATCATGTTCTAGGACCTTTTCTGAAACATTTGAAATCTTGTTGTTTGAGACGTGCTAATTGCCTGTTTATTTGCGGAGGTAAACATGAGCCCTTAATTGTTGTCTTACTTGACAGTCCTGTTTGGTCTTTGTTGTCGCTTAGATTTTCCTTTTTAAAAACTTTAGGAGAGTCTGGAACTGCTTAAAAATGGAGGTCCTAAACAAACCCGGGACCACAAGGAAGGGACGGGTAATGCACGCTTAGAGTTTGTTAATTAAAACCGCTTATACAATCGGTAAGGGGAGGGTAATCGGGTAGTAAAAGGATATGATGACATGTGCGCTAATGCCACGTGTAACCCCTCTAGTTGAAGAAGGATTATCGGGCATTGTACAAATGTGATCCTATAGGCTAATAACTTAGGACTTCCTTATCTTTATACATATGTGTGCTTAGACTACTTACCTATTAAATTTCCTTTATCTTATTTACATATGTGTGCTTAGACTGCATACCTATTAAATTTCCTTTATCTTATTTACATATGTGTGCTTAGACTGCATACCTATTAAATTTCCTTTATCTTATTTACATATGTGTGCTTAGACTGCTTATCTATTAAATGACTAATTCACCAAGTAAGTTTGGCCGGGACCCACCGTTGTGGACCTCGAGGGGTGCCTAACACCTTCCCCTCAAGGTAATTTCAAGCCCTTACCCAATCTCCGGTAACGCAAACCAATTTTATGAGTTACATGCAATAGGTGTCCTAACACACCTTAATCTGTTAGGTGGAGACTCTTCTCTTTTAATACCCATTTAAAAGAGTTGTCACATGTTGAAACCCGATTTCACGAGAAAAAGGGGGTGCGGTAGCTAATATCCGTACTTATGAATAAATCTCAAGTTACGTGTATTGATTGATCCAGGTAGCTCGACCAACATAATCCGTTGGAGGGTCATAGCACAACTGGATTATTGGACCAAAGACTACCGGTAGTCCGGGTATTGAACGGATTCAACATGGTGTGCGATACGACGAAGGATGAAATAACTTTACTAGTAAACACTGCCGGGACCATCTAGGAAACTAAGTTTTACGTGATCAAGGGGGATATGAGGTACACCACCTTATTCGGAAGGCCATGGGTTCACAGCATGAGGGTGGTGCCTTCAACCTTGCATCAGGCATTGAAATTTCCTACTCGGGGAGGAGTCAAAACAGTCTATGGGGAACAGCCGGCCGTGAAGGAGATGTTGACTATCAATGAAGTGATCCTGGTGCCCGCGATTTCGACATAAAAAAATAGGCGGCTGGCCAAATAAAAGGAAAGAAAATAGAAATCAATGATCATGACCTCGACCAGACCAGAAAAATCGGAGGAGCACACATCGGACGAGGAGGATTATTACGGCGTCCCTAGACTTTTGTAGTTCCCGATTACATCGATGCCACTAAATCGATAATTGAGTAATTGGAGCAGGTTGTACTGATCGAGCACCTACCGGATCGAAAGGTATACCTGGGCACGGGATTAACTCTCGAGCTCAGGAAAAAACTTATTGGTTTTCTTATAATTAATGCCGATTGTTTTTCTTGGTCCCACTTATATATGAAAGGGATCCCACCGGAGGTAACAACTCACAAATTGAGCCTGGATCCAAATTTTCACCCGGTCAAACAAACAAGAAGGTCGTAGTCCGAGGTCAAACCGCACCATAGACGAGGTATATAAACTTTTTGAATAGGTTTATCTGGAAGTTAAGTACCCAAATTTGTTAGCTAACATAGTAGTTGTACCTAAAAAAGAAACGAACTTAGAATATGTGTAGAATATAAGGACCTAAACAAGGTGTGTCTAAATGATTCATTCTCTTTGCCTAAAATTGATCGAATGATAAATGTGACAGCCAGACATGAGATACTGAGTTTTCTTGACGCCTATTCCGGTACAACCAAATTTAGATGGACTCGAGCGATCAAGAAAGTACTTCTTTAATAACCAAATTTGGCACCTACTGTTATAACGTGATGCTATTTGGGATAAAAATGACGGTGCCACATATCAACGCCTAGTTAACCAGATGTTTGAAGAACAAATAGGGAAATAAATAGAGGTTCATACTGACATATGTTGGTTAAGTCCCTGCGAGCAGAGGACCATTTGAAGCATTTGTAGGAAACCTTCGACATATTGAGGAAATACAACATGAAGCTAACCCCGCATAGGTGTACTTTCAGGGTCAGCTCGGGCAAGTTCCTCGGGTTCATGGTATCCAACTGGGGAATAGAGATAATCGGGATAAAATAAAGGCTATAGAAGATATCACAGTAGTTAACAATGTTAAGGCAATACAAAGACTGACTAGGCAGATAACCACGTTGGTTCGATTTATTTCGAGGTCGTCAGATAAGAACCACCGGCTTTTCTCATTATTAAAAAGGAGTGCCAGCGAGCTTTAGAAGAACTCAAGCAATACCTATCGAGCCCTTCCTTGTTGCACACTACGAAGGCGGACAAACAGATGTACCTCTACTTAGCAGTTTCTGAGGTGATAGTAAGTGGTGTCCTAGTCCGAGAAGAAGAAGGTATGCAATTTCCTATTTATTATGTTAGTATAAACCTAGGTGATGCCGAAACAAGATAACCATACTTAGAAAAATTATTGCTCGCCTTCTTAAGCGCATCTAGGAAATTAACACCGTACTTTCAGTGTCACCCCATATGTGTTGTGACTCCGTACACGCTAAGGAATGTTATGCACAAATCCGAGCTCTCAGGGCGGCTAGCCAAATGGGCCGTAAAAATTAGCGGGTATGATATCGAGTACAAACCCCGGACCACCATAAAATCTCAGTGTTTGGCACACTTTGTGGATGACTTTACGCCAACCTTGATCCACGAGGTTGAGAAAGAATTACTGCTCATCTCGGGGACTAGCTCAAGGATCTGGACCCTGTTCACAAACGGTGCTTCCAATGCAAAGGGGTCCGGGCTGGGCATCGTATTAAAACCATCTACGGTTAACATAATAAGGCAGTCTACTAGAACTGTAAAATTGACTAACAAAGAAGCCAAATGTAAGGCTATGATTGCAGGTCTAGAAGTGGATAAGAGCCTGGGAGCCGAGGTGTTCGATGCCAAATATGACTCCCTCTTATCGTCAACCAATTCAACGGGACGTTTGAAGTAAAAGAGGAACGGATGCGGAGATACTTGGATAAGTTGCAAGTGACATTACATCAATTCAAGGAATGGACTCTATAGCACGTGCCTCGGGAACAAAATAACGAGATCGATGTGTTGGCCAATTTAGGGTCGTCAGTTGAGTCCGACGAATTCGATTCCGAAGTAATAGTGTAACTGATGAACTCAATGGTAGAAGAAGGTCACGTCGAACTGTATTCGACAAGCTTGACTTGGGACTGGAGGAACAAATATATAGACCACCTTGAGAAAGGGAAAAATGCCATCAGATCCTAAAGAATCAAGGGCCCTACATGCTAAAGCTACCAGGTTCAGCTTGGCCGAGGGAAAATTATACATAAGATATTTTTCGGGTAATTAGCTAGGTGCTTAGGTCTGGGGGAGACCGACTACGCAATGAGGGAAGTACATGAGGGTACTCGTGGAAACTATTCTGGAGCGGAATCCTTGGTTCGTAAATTGATCAAATTCGGTTATTACTAGAACAAGATGGAGAAGAATGCGAAAGACTTCGATTGAAAATGTAACGAATGCCAAAGGCACTCCCCAATGATTTATCAACCAGGGGAAATGCTTCACCTGGTCCTATTGCCATGGCGTTTATAAAATGAGGGATGGACATCGTCGGTACCTTGCCATGGGCATCCGGTAAAGACCAATACGTTTTACTCATGACCGCTTATTTTTTCAAGTGGGTCGAAGCACTGGCATTCGAGAAGGTTCGGGAGAAAGAGGTCATCGACTTCATCTGGGATCATATAATATGCCAATTCGGGATACCGCCCGAGATCGTTTTAGACAATGGGAAGTAGTACATCATCGGCAAGGTAAGTAAGTTTCTTGAAGACCATAAAATTAAAAAGATTCAGTCAACGCCTTACCACCCTAGTAAGAACAGTCAAGCGAAGTCAACAAATAAAACTATACTCAAAAACTTGAAGAAGAGATTGACTGATTCAAAGGGAAATTGGAAAGAAATTTTTCCCGAGGTCTTGTGGGCATATCTAACGTCTTTGAATTCAAGCACTTGTGCTACTCCATTCTCTTTAGTTTACGGTGCGGAAGCTATGATCCTGGTTAAAGTAGGGGTAACCAAGCCTACGGTTCCGGTACGTGCTACCGAGACATCAAATGATGAGGCCGTGGCCACGAGCTTGGACTTATCGGACGAAAGGCCAGAAGCCGCCCGGGTTCGGTTAGCGATCCAAAAGAAGCGAATGGGGAGATATTATAAACTAAGGTCCAACCTTCGACACTTCCAAGTTGGGGACTTGGTATTAAGGAAAGTTACGCTAGACACCAAGAACCGAAATGACCGGAAACTAGGCCAAAGTAGGAAGGTCCATACAGAGTTGCTGGTATAACCGGGAAAGGTTCATATAAGCTCGAGTCAATGAACGGTGTACAACTACCGAACAACTGGAATGTGGCACACTTAAAGCGGCACTATTGCTAAGGTACAAACACAATTTTGTTTGAAATCTGTTATGCTTTTAACTAAGCCATGCAGGTATTCGATCAAGGTTAAATGTGACGATTAGGTCTAAAACCACGTGTTGCACTCTTTTTCCCTTGGACCAGTTTTTTCCGAACTGGGCTTCACGTCAAGGGTTTTAACGAGGCAACAGTAAAATGTGCTACCCTAGTTTGGAAGGCTGGCCTAAGGTCGGGATTGTTGATTACCCATAATGGATCGATAGGATTCGAGCCCTCAAGATCTCAGTCTTGAATACGGGGGAGCCATTACGCCCTAAGTCAGGATCCTTAAAGATATTTTTTATTTGATAATAAAATCTAAGGCTTGAATATTATAATTAATTGTATGGGTCAAACAGTCAAACGAATCGTGTCCGTGTAGCTCATACTTACCATAGTTGAAAGCTTTTGTGCCTTCGATCATGTACACTACATGCAAAGTAATGAAAGAAATTTGCACTCTACATTTTCACTTCACATTTTCACCAACGATATTATCGTTAAGTTACTTAGAACAAATAATGGGTTCTAAACCCTAGAACCCACGGGCCTCCCTGAGTCGGGGACTGCTGTCCGATAATAAGATCGAACGTACTCTTGTTGTTTTCTTGTTGCTGCGGCCTCAATACAATTCTGGCTATCCTCTCTCTTCTTTTGCGTGCGGCCCATGATGTTTTGATCCTTTCTTTCTTTCTTACTCTGGCTATCGAATCCCGGAGGCACTGAGCCAATTACCCAGGGCCTGAACATGAAAGGATGTCACCAACTTAAAACGGCTCAAAGACGTCAAAGTACGTACGTAGAAAGTAAATTCCTTACACGTGATTAAAACCTATGAAAAAAGGCTACTCAAAGTTGTTATATAAATCAGCTCATTCGGTCTCTAGGGGAACGAACCTTCTAAATTATGTCCAATTCTATGCTAAGGCATTAATGACATTTTTCTAACAAATAGTTGTAAGCAATGCTGAAAAGTAAAAGACATAGTATAGCTGAAGGAAACTTTTTATATATCCCAAAAATATTTAAAGAGGCACGGTAAAACAACCTCCAAATAAACATAAAAATGTACAAAAGAAAACAATAAATAAACTAAGGCATCTTTGCCTAGTCTTCATCAGAACCCGATTCACTGCCTGAGCCCTCGGGCTCGTATACCTCTTTAGCCTCGGCCTCGGCCTCGAGCCTCTTAGCCTCTTCAATCTCGATCTATAGATCGAACCCCCAGGTATGAATTTCCTCTAGGATCTCCCTCTGGGATAGAAACTTTACATATTTGGCCGTTGATATTAAACAGACCACAACTATCTCCGCGTCATTATTGTATTGGGCCAGCATATCCTGGACCTCGAAGGACTCGTTTGAAGCTGCCTCCAACTTGTACTTTAACGCGGTATACTCCTAGCCAAAGGCATCCCGCTCCGAGATTGTCAAGTCCAGTTGTGCTTGGAGCTTATCATTCAGCCGAGAACACTTGTCGGCTTTATCCTTCACCACCCTGAGCTGGTCCTTGGTCGATGACAACTCCTCTTTAGTAGCCTCCTTTTCCAAGGCAAGGAGATCCATCTTGCTCCTCAACGCCTCGGCCGAGGCTTTGACCTCGTTCATTTTGGCTCGGAGTTGGTCGATCGGGTCTATCTTCTCTTAGACCTACGAGGTTGTGGCATTAGCAGTTGCACTTACTTGTTATTAATCTCAAATACCCTTATGTTTTTTACCAGAATGACATGCTCACATTTCACCGACGAGGCCTTCTTTTGAATTTTTCCAGCTTGTCTTGGAGAATGGGGAGGTCCTTGAGGGCCTTGTCACTTTGCTCGCTAAGATCTTTGTACATGTCCTTCTACCGGACCTGGGTTCCTTGAGATCGAACTCGAGACTGCTCACCTCCATCAGAGACTGATGGAAGTTCTCGTGATGGAGAACTGAGGCCTGAGAAACAAAGTTAATGAGATCATAAGAATACGCTAAGGTTAAATGAACCCTTTAAAGGATAAAAATAAAGAAAAGCATACCCTATTCAGAGCCTGTTATGCCTCGTTGAAAAGGCTCGGTGCATCCACCTTGTTCATCTTTGCTTAATCCTCTTCGGCCACCAGGGTATCTGTCGGAATCTTAAACATAGCCGTTCTTATATGGTCGGGATCCACGCTCGGGGAGGGGAACTACTTCATGAGGTTTGGGATCGAGCTCGAGCTCGGGCCGCTTGACTCTGGCAGCACATATATTTTTTGGGATCTCCAGGTGCACAAATCTACAGTAGTCCTCCAACGCACCGATGTCCATACCTTCAAAGAACAGGTTGAGGGCCTCATCTACGGCCCATGATGTCTCGGTTGGTTTCTCTTCGATGGCCTGATCCCCATCAAATAGAGACTCCGTGTGAGACAGACACTCTGATAAGTCAATGACACCGGCGGCTTTTCTTGGAGCGAGAGTGGCTTCTCGAGAGGTTGTAGCCACTGGCTTTCTTTCGGGCTCCAAAACCAAAGAGGGTTTGGCCTCCCGATCACTTCCCTCGATGCTGCCCACTCTTCTGTGTCAACGGTTGGCCCATGGGCGACTTACTCCAAGTCATCATCTTTATGTAGTTCTTGAGCCGATAAAGGGATTCGATGTCCGGTACCCTGGCCCGAGTAATCTTCTTTTTGCTCTTTCAAACTCTGACTACGACCCTCTTCTTCTTAGCCTCGGCAACCGCGTACGGGGAACTAGAAGACCCCCTTTTTCTTCTCTTTTTCTCCTCCTTCTTCACAGAGGCCATGGGCTGTCCCGAAGTGGAGGGTTTAGCAGGTGAGGAAGGAGCCTCGTCCTTGTCCACTTTCCAGAGCTCAGTGGTCTTGTACAAACCTGTAAAAGGAAGAGAGGGACTTAGTAAAGATGACAAATGAATAGAAAAGTAAACTTGATCGGGGGGAGAACACTCACCATGGGAATGGGCCTCCCACTTGGCCTTTGAGAGTTTGCGCCATTCTTGTTCGAAGTACGATAAGTGTTTGCAGATCCCTTTGACCCATTCTTTGAAGCGGGGAACTGCTTTGGGAACTCGTGCAACCGCTGCACGACGGTAGACCTAGGCGATGAGAAAAAAGAACAAAATCCAAAAATTATTCTAAATACTCAAAAGGAGAGGAGCTTACGTGTTCGGTTCCACTTTTCAGGGAATGGCAGGAACTCGGGAGAATGAGATCCTCGGTCTTCACTCGAACTAATCTCCCCTGCCAGCCTCGATCCTTGTTTTCATCAATGCTCGAGAATGGATCTTTATTTACCCGACGGACGATCTTGATTAATCCCCCTCGAAATATTCAGGGGCTATAGAGGCGAAGCAGGGGGTCGATGGTAAACCGAGAGTCCTCCGTGTTATTGACGAAGTGACGGAGGATCACGATCTTCCAGAAGGAGGGGTGAATCTGCCCGAGGCTGAACTCGTACCTCTTGCAGAAGTCGAGGACTACTGTATCCACCGGGGGCCAAGCGTGAAGGGATATGTACAAGCACTTAAATTCCCCTCCACATGTGTGGTGATGTATCCAATGGGGCCAGGGACGATCACTTCCTTTCCCTCCCACTTACAGTCCTCACGAACCATCAGGAGCGTGTCCTCGATGATGGAGCATATGTACATCCACACCTCCTCACCTCGACCCCCCCTGCTTGGAGGCTTTTTCGACCTTAAAGTCATTGTTTATAGAGCACCCTAATGGGATGAAATCCTATAGAGGAGGTTCTGAGGCCACTTTAGGTACGACCACTTCGACATACATGGTAAGGTTAGAAATTGAAGGGGCGGCTTGTTGGGGAACAGACTTTCATGTTTTTGCCATTGAATTCTGCAAATACGAATGTATGAAGATGAGAATGAAGGTTTGAAGGTCAACTTGAAGATTCAATGACAAAGTATGAAGATTTGAAGATGGGAAGATAATGATATGAAGATGTGAAGAATAGTGTATGAAGATTTAAAGGGATTATGAGCAAGTAAAATGTTCGGGGGTAACTTAAGAAGGTTTGAGATCAGAAAGTAAAAAAGTGAAAAAAGAATCGAAGCATTCGAGGACGTTCAACCGGCGGCTGACACGTGTCCTAAATCAGAACGACACGATTGATGGGACGTTTTAGTAAATCGTTGACCTGATTGTGGCGTACGGAGGAAGGAACCGAGGTCAATTAATCATCTCGTCGCTCTGATAAATCTTCTTTCCAAAAAGTATGGGAACTATCTGTGTACGGGTAAAATCGGGGGTAACAATATCCCGATTTTCAAGTGAAGAAACGGGAGGGAAGGATGATCTGACAAACCTCGAGTAAGCCGAAGGGTTCCTCGTCTCGAACCCCGGGGAGGACGAACGGTGCATCCGGAATCGGACACGGCTGGACATTGGATCCGGGCAGAGTGAATTTTTGAGACAAAGAAAAAAGAGAAACGGTTTAGCACGATGAGCAAGGAGCCGTAATATCTCGCATCTGATATCAACTGCAGATCGATATTTACCGAAAAGAGAAGATTTTACCTTATTTGGACTTGTACTAGGATTGAAACTCCCCTACTATATAAATGGGAGAACATTTTAATTTTAAATCACTATTGCACGCATATTGAAGCAATAAAATTTATTTTTGTCTTCTAGATACTTTTCAAAGTGTTCTTCAGTTCCTCTTTTCTTTAATTACAACCGAGTCCGTATCGAGGGCTTGATCGAAGCCAGTTTCAGTGTTCAACTTAAAGTCAGGCTTAATTATTCCATCGCGTTTGGTTTGATCGTTTTATCTCTCTTTAATTTAATTATTTGTTGTTCTTAGATCACTACTAAAAAAACTAGTTTTAGCGATGGACAAATTCTGTAGCTAAACAGAAAAATCCATCGCTAATTTCATTTAGCGACGGATTAGCGATAGACTATCAAGAAATTTTTCTAGCTACAGGTGATTTAGCGACGATGTTCGTAGCTAGTTTCAATTTTTTTTTTGTAGTGAATCATGCTTTTTAAATTAAATCAAGTGTCCTTTAAATTGTGTACTAATTTAATTGTTGCTCATTTTAAGGGTAAACACCTCCAACTTTGAACTATAGATATTCTCCATCTCTATCGTACTCAATGTCAATTTTCCCTTGACATTTTCAATCCTCATATGTTAATATTCTCAATTTTATAAATAGAATTTTAAGTTTTAGTTGCAATTAATAGAATTAAAACAAGTAAATATTATTTTTATTCTTCCTTCAAGAGATAAAATTTAGGTGAAAAATGACATTGAAGAACTGACATGCTTCAGGATTAGAGCACAAAGGAAGAACTTCACTATTAATTACGGTTAAATTCATGTTATTGGTTTACAGGTTTTAACTGCCTTTTTGCAAGCTAATCAAGTTCGAATTGTAACCTCCTTTCCTTGTAGTTGTATAACTTTTGGAGTAACGTACGTGTTGGGGTCTGCCTAAAACCCCCATCTATCTGATGGAATTGACAAAAAAATTACTTTTATTCTAAATTCTTTTATTCTGCCATTTATTTTATTGAACATCATTAACTTAATTGAATTTATTACTATTCCGCACTCTTCGTTTTTATTTCGACGCTAATATTTATTTATTTCTTCATGAATGAGCCCATAACATAGGTGAAAAAGAAAAGAAAATCATAATAATAAAGAAGTAAAAAAAGAGACAAAGGTTAATATGAGATTTGACGGAAGTATGTCGTCTATTGTTCAAAGTTAGCAGGGAGTTTAATTTCTAAAAGCAAAGTTGAAGAGTATAAATGATTTTCACCCCTGAATTATAAAGGAAAAACTAAAAAGAGAAAAGATAACTTGACCATAGATCGGAAAAATTAAATAAATATAGAAATAGAAGGAAAACAAATGAACAGGAATTTTTCATGTAATATTCCAAGACTAATCCTTCCATTTGGGAATGGAAGTAGATATAGATATCTAAAGTACAATATCAACTCCTATATTCTTATTACAACATCCCGAAGACCTTTAAACTAATCTAAAGGTTTAAACTAATCTAGACCCTAAACCTCTAGCATTGCTTCCTGTAATTTTTCTTCAAGATATCAGAAAAGGAGAGGAACTTTTATGCATGTTTGTGTGGTTTTACCACTTTTTAGCACAATTGTTTGTACATAAAATCGAATTTATAAGTGATTTTAAGAATACGTGATTTCACTTGGCACAAACTAAAAAATACAAAAATGGATGCTAGAAATTAACTGTAAAATAAAGCAAACCGATGTAATACGCATCTTCGGGCCTCGAGCTAGATCGCCCTCGAACCGACTGAATGTGTAATTGAAAACTATGAACTGAACAGCAGAATAAGAATGCTTAAGAGAGAAAATATTATATATTGCTTTGTTATGCCTGAAGATGATGATTACAAAATGATTAGAAACCCCTTTATATAGTTGAAGAATTCTACTTATGGTAAAATTCTAAATACAGAAGGAAATCTCATGATTGGCTAATTAATCGGTCCTGACTCGATACCTGCTGAAATTTTCGCCACGATCCTTGCCTGATCACGGATATCTCAGTTTTCTGTTATTTGACTCAGCATGCTTCTTTCGATCTCGCTCGATCTCTATTCCGCTCGGTCTCGATCACAGATAGTCTCGATCATGATCGGTCATTGATTCACGAGCGTAGCAACCTATCTTCGTGTCATGGTCCGATAAAATCGTGAGGTCCAACCTTGGTCTGCCACCCCAATCTCGATTAACCATACAAAATTAGGCAAGACCGATTTTGACCATATACAGATAGTCCCCTCATTTTTTAGAGAGTAATAACAAGAAACGAATTGAGTCTTCCTACTTCACCTCGATTCATCATGACGTAAGCATTGTAATGCAAGAGGCAGAGGTGACCGAACAGTTCTCTAGGCATTTAATGCACGTTAGTCGACGGTCGGCCACTACCAGCTTTGAACCATCATTGTGAAACCAATAAATAGCCTTCTTCTTCGTTATTTCAAACTTTACTTTCAAATCTTCTTCACTCTAATCTTCATAGTTCTTTGCCTTCTTTAAAGCTTCCTATCTTCAGATCTTTGAATTTCTTTGCTTGTTCTTTCTAAAACACCAAATATTTCAATCTCTATTCTTCTTTTCCCAAAAAAAAACTAAATGGCCAAAACATCAAAAATTGTTCCACAGAAAGTAACTGCTTCCTCGTCCCGGTCGGCCGGCGAGAAACCAGCAGCGGAGCCACACCCTGAAGAGTTTGTTCCCGAGGTGTGTGTCATTGATTCGACTTTAAGGTCGAGAAAACCACCCTGGTTCCTGGTCGATGCGAGCCTGTATCGAGATATATATGCTCGATACCCAAAACCACCTAACAGAATATCTACATTCAATTATTTCACCATGGCCCTTCATGAAATGGGGCATGGATATTGTAGGCTCATTGCCTCAAGCTAAGGGAAAGGTACGGTTTCTATTAATTTTAACAGTTTATTTCAAAATGGGTAGAAGAGGTGCTTTCAAACAGTTGTGAGAAAAAGAAGTCAGAGATTTTATTTGGCAAAACATTATATGTCGATTTGGGGTTCCAAAATGAATTCACATGTGATAACGGCACGTGGTTCATAGGCACAAAAATCATAGAATTCTTTCAAAATTGGCAGATCAAACGGATTACATCTGTACTTTATCACCCTGCGGCCAACAAACAAGTCGACAAATAAAGTTATTATCAGTAACCTGAAGAAAAGAGTAGAAGAATCAAAAGGCAAATGGCCAGAAGTATTACCGGGGGTGTTATGGGCTTATCGAACGACATCAAAATAAGTACGGGTGAGACTCCATTTTCGCTTGCATATAGTGCAGAAGCTTTGATTCCGGTAGAGATAGGTGAACCAAGTATGAGATATACACATGCTACTGAGTAAGCAAATAAGGAGGAGATGCGAGTAAATTTGGATCTATTAGAAGAAAGGAGAGAAACAACATTAATTTGAATGGCAGCTCAAAAACAGATGATTGAACGATATTACAACAGGAAGGCTAATTTGAGATACTTTCAGATCGGGGACTTCGTCCTCAAAAAGGTGTTCCAATCAACAAAAGTGGCCAATATAGGAAATTTGAGCCCAAATCGGGAAGGCAGATATAGAGTTCGAGGCATCGCTGGAAAAGGAGCATACGAGTTGGAAACCATGGATGGCAAGATGCTACCATCGAACCGGAATGCAGTTCATTTGAAGAAGTATTACCTCTAGATGAGGAAAGTACCCATGGTCAGGTATCACGCTGGTTCACTTTTATTTTGTTATTTTAAATTTTACTAATCATTTTAGATGATAGGAAAAAATCTAGATTGTTGTCACGCCCCGAACCTGGACGTAACACGGCACTTGGTGCCTGACTACATGTGACCGAGCGATCCAATTGGCTAGTTGAATCAACATGTGATATCATAACATACTGAATGTGGAAGATAAACTAACATATGCTGATATACTGAAAGTCTAGATGATATAAATCAAAGTGCGGAAAATAGTAATACAATTCTGAAACATATTTGTAGCCAACACAACTTAATATAAAAAGTTTGCGACTATGTCTAGCTGTTACTCTAGTCTATGAAGCCTCTAGTGAAAAACTGAAAACACTGACTGTCTAAAAATACTGAAGGTTGTAAGGTAATGATAATGCCCCGAAAGAACTGGTGATCACCAAATAGCTGGTACGAGAATCCTAGCGCTCTGAATCGTCAACCTGTAAATCATTATCTGCATCGTGAGATGCAGGCCCCGGGCAAAAGGGACGTCAGTATATTTGAATTGCACTACTATGTAAAGCAACTAAAAGAAAGAATTATAAATGCTGATGCTGAAACTAAACTGACAACTGACAACTGATAAATGAAATGATAACTAATAACTGATAACTAAACTGAACAAAGGAAGTAAGGATATGAATACTCCCTCTTCTGAATGATGAACCACCTGTTTATCTGAATAAATAAATTGTGGCCTTAGGCCCAATATATAAATGCACAAATTGTGGCCTCGGGTCCAAGTATACGTATACATAACTGTGGCATCAGACCCAAAGATGCATAAAGCATAAACTACGGCCTCAGGCCCAAAGATGCATAAAGAATTAATCGGCCTCAGGACCAAATATAAGGGTTCTACATTCAGGGATTTAAAATCAGGAATTGAGAATCATACTCCAATACATGATACTGAATCATATTGAATTATATGATACTCGAATGTTGAATAGAACTAGACTGAGACATGTATTCATGAACTAATTATGAAAACTGAAACTTCTATTGTTTATGACATGCTGAGTAATCTAGACTGAGACTCATGGGCATCAAACCCAAGTCTATATTGATTACGCACTGATTCACAATGTTCAGAATGAAAGTCATGAATGAGTTACGAAGCTAGAGAATCAAAGTTCTGCAACTATTCAAGGAACTAGGCTTAACTATATTTCTGAGGCAATTAATAACGTGGTAAAAGAAACATAGTGTAGGAAGAATCATTAACATTCCCAAACATAGAGAGTTAGCCTCGCATACCTTAACTTCCTATCTTGAGCGTAATACAACGTTTGTGAACCCTTTCAACTTTAATCTATAGCAATACAAGTCAAAGGGATTCCATATTAGCTATGATACTCATGTTTTGGTAACTTAAGCATTTTATCAAACACTTGGTGGGAATAAAGCTTTATAGTCCTTATTAATGGTGTCTCTACACCCAATAACTCATTCTTTTGCTCCTAGATAAATTCTAGAGTCTCAAATAGTTATAATCAACATTATTCTTTATCAGTCATAAGGTAAACGACACCCACCAATAATCAAAAATCAACACACCAAACCCATAATCGTTCATGTTTTTTTATCAAACCCATCAACTCATATCTCATGAACTAGGGTCTATAATCATTAAACCAATTTTAGAATCAATTAGAGGTGAAGACATTACCTCTTCAAAGTTCAATCCCCTTGAATTCGAGTTCTAGGGTTTCTTCTCTCAACAATGATGTCCCAATCGAATATCTAATGATATGGAGGGTTTACCCATGTTAATAAGATGTTGGAAAATTAAAATTAACTTAGAATCACCATTAGAACTTACCTTGGGTGGTGGAGGGACCCTTAAGGAGTTAGGCTTTTGAGAGCTCTCCTTTCTAGAGCAAGTTTTTATGTTTTGGGACTGTGGGGGACGAAATAGGGCTTCAAAAATGACTCCCCAAGTGCGCCCACGTGAACCTATAGGCCTGACCGCGCACCTGACCGCAGGAAATGGCAAGAACACTGCCGCATGTGCGCGGCCGCGATCGGGGCGCGCACTGGGCGCAGATATTATACACTGTTCTATAAAACACACATAACTTTTTGCACATAGATCCGTTTGGGCACCACAATATATAGTGGGTTCAAAGGTCTATAACTTTCATGTTTTGAGTTTTTCCAAATACCTTACACGTTGTTCACTAAACCTCCTGCAAGACTGACCTTTTGTAAACTTCTTAGATTTTATCAATTCTTGTATACCTCACTCTTCGTCTTGATTCTAAAATAAATATTTCCACCCATACTCATCCCAATAGAACTTCACATGTCTAAAATGTAACATTACTACTCATTTAACACATCCATATCAAAGCCAAATTTACGGGATATTACATTATCTCCCCCTTGGGATCATTCGTCCTTGAATGATTGTCCTAGTTGTAACTTCGGTTAACTCCGGACCTAAAACGGGTCTGGTGGGAACATGAAATTTAATAAACACTTACATGCTAAACCGAATGAATACATGATTACTGAACTGAATGACTACTGCATTGACTGAATATTGGTCTGCCATGGATACGTGAATACTGAACTATTGAACTGGCACGAATATATGAGTATTGAACCAACATCAATATCTAAGCACTAAGCTGACATGCATATCTGATTATTGGACTGACATGAGTAGCTGAGTACTGAACTGACACGAGTATCTGAGTACTGAACTGACATGAGTACTAAACTGACATGAGTATCTGAGTACTGGAAACTTGAATGTTATAACATGACACATGAAATACTGGTTGTACCACCACTAATTCTGGTGGAAACTCCAACTCAATAGCTAATTGACCGATCCTTCGTAGGATATACGACTTGATATATTTGGGACTGAGCTTTCCTTTCTTCCCAAATCTTATAACACCTTTCATAGGCGAAACTTTCAGAAACACCCAATCATCAACTTGAAACTCTAGGTCTTTATGTTGCACGTCCGAATAGGACTTTTAGTGGCTCTGAGCCGTCTTCATACGCTCTTGAATCAACTCGATAAATTTGGTCCCATGCAATCAGACGATTTCCTGAATGTACAACTTAGCATAGTCTTCTACTGAATCTATAGTCTCTACTGGCAAGAAGTGCGCTGACTTGGTAAGTCGATTTACAATCACTCAATCAAATCATGCTTCCAAATTGAGCAAGATAATTCTGTTATAAATTCCATATTTACCATCTCCACTCAAAATATGTGTATTCTGTGGTAAAACACTGGGCTTTCTGCTGCTCGACTTTCACTTGCTGACAATTCGGACAATTGGCCCCAAAGTCTGCAACATTTTTTTTTCATGTCGTTCAACCAATAAATCTCCTTGGTCATGATGCATATTTGGGGAACCTGGATGGAAAGAATACCTGGAATTATGGGCTTCTAACATGATCTTCCCTCTTTAAGTCCATCTATGTCTGGAACACACAATTTGTCTTGGTACCTCAAAGTACCATCATCTCCCCCTTATTCAAAATCCATCGTCTTGTACTTGTGAATCTCCTCTTTTAACTGCAACACATAGGGATCATCAAATTGTTTCTCCTTCTCTTCAGCTACTAAAGGGGAACAAGTCCTGTTCTAGACAACAACTTCGTCATCTTCGGAGTCCGAAGTCGAACTCCTCTTGGATGGTGAATTTCTTTCACCAGAGTTCTCTTATCTACCTCAATCATGAGTTATACTTCCCACACTTGATTATCTGCTTAAGCACTTCCTGAAAACACTTATAGTATTATTGTGAACTAAGTCTTTGACATGTACTCTAAATTTTAGAGTCTTGTGCAATGACACTACCCTCATAACACATAAATAGGCATGATTTTTTAGCTTTTCTGTGATCACTTTATAATCAATAACTAAGCTCGGTGATCATTCTACTTACTTTGTATTTCTTACACATGCTCAACATATTCTTTGTGGTAATTATACAATATTCCCTCATTACCGAACTGATTTTCTTTTTCATATCCCATGCTAACTATTCGGGTTTCAAATCTCTAACTGGACTTACTACAAAAATTTCACATCTCTCCTTAGACCAAAGGTCTTATACTTGCGGATCCTTCTTTTTTTGTTGGGATCCATATAACTTTCCTTATTTTCTGCAATTCTTTGCACTCTACGTCAATGATGACTCATCTCCAACTTACTTCTGAGAAATCTTTTTTTTAAAACTAAATTATTCACATAACGGAAAGATAATGTATTCACAACTATCATACACAATCTTAATAATTTAACTCTGCTTACACTGTCAATCTTGGAGAAACCACATTTCGATAATTCCTAAAGACTATTCTTCTGTAGTTTGCTCTCTTATAGCTAGCTGATTGTTTTTTCCATTATCACTGTACTTCGGATTTAACTTAAACTCTTTGGGTTATAACACATGTTCGATATTTCATATTGTCATCCACTCACTAAAGTTAACCTGGCTAAGTAATTCAAATTGTATCTCTCCTAACTGTGCTGAAAGTGCTAATTCACTGTATCTACTCAAACATACTTACTATTCTTTTACTAACCACCTGCTAGTGTCATGTGTTCATGTTCTGCTTTGAATAACTAAAGTGAAGCATAAGTTTATTTCTAAATTCCCTCACCATCCGACCCTGTTCTACGGTCGCATACTTATCTTCTTCTTTTTTTGAACTATGTACATGGATCACACTTAGAGAAAGTTCATCTGTCTTAAACGAAATTGGAATATCTAACCCCAAATTTTCTATACACTTCAAAATCATTTCCGGCTATAAACATCTGGAGTAAACACTTAGTCACATAATCTAAGAGGGAACTGCCTTATCTTTTATCTCACAGTAATAGCGGCTTCTTACAGTAGTTCACTATCACGACCCAAATTCCCAACCTTAGGGATCGTGATGGCGCCTAACACCACACTTGCTAGGCAAGCCAATGTTAGAATTCGATTAACTACTTTGCATTTATTGTCCATTTAGACATAATAAAATAATCTAAAGTAAACAGAATCCATTGGTTATCGATAAATAATTTCCAAAGGTAAAAAAATAAAAAATTGAATAAAACGAACCACGAACTAATTATATAAATAGATCTAGAACTACCCCAGAACCTGGTGTCACAATTCACGAACTACTAAAGAATAATACAAATATTGGGCTGAAAGAAATAGTATAATTGTTCTGAATATAATAAAACAACGTTTATGAAAATAGGAGAAGACTCTCGGGATCCGTGAACGCCGGCAGATATACCTCGTGTCTCCGAATAAATGAATAGCCGCTCTAAATATCTCTTCTATTGGTCGGTACCTGGATCTGAACAAAAGAGTCAGAGTGCAGTATCAGTACAACCGGCCCCATGTACTGAGTAAGTGTCGAGCCTAACCTCGATGAAGTAGTGACGAGGCTACGACGGGGCATTAACAACATATAACCTGTGACCATAATATATACAATAACAAAATAAAATAATTCTACACGAACAAGAAAAATATAACTGAGACAATAAATATAAAGCAAGAAGGAATTCTAAAAAATTGATTAAGTACTGCAACATAAATAAAATAACTCAGCCGCCTTTTTCATGCCTCAACTATAACCAACTCTCAAATAATTTCCTAATTTCCAAGTTTCCAAACTTTAACTTTAAATAAAAATAGTGCCAAAAATACGAAAAGTAGTGAAAATAAAATAGTAAGTTTTCAAATCTTTATTTTTCTTTGAAAATCAGTAGAAATATAAATGTCCTCCCTTATTGCTCCTTGTTGCGGCGTGCAACCTTCTCCCACTTGTCCACTCTTATTTCTCCTCCCTAAATATATCACTCTTATTACTCATGTTGCGGCGTGCAACACGATCCCACCTATCCATCCTTATCACTCTTTGTTGCGGCGTGCAACCCGCTCCCACCAGACATCTCATATCAATTTATTCATAAATTTCACAATTCAGGCCAAGCCTTTCACAATATTTTTATTTCAACAATTGCAAACAGAAAATAGTATAGCTCATAAGTTTCAACCAATATCATTCCATAATAAAATCAGCCAGAATACATGTAACCACCGTAACACAGTCGACCCAACTCAGTCTTTATATATCATGATAGAATCAAGAGAACAGCCAACACTTTTAACACACTTACAACAACATTTGAAAATAAATCAAAGAAACCAACAGATATATATATATATATATATAT
>ML395746.1:55800-69788 GCA_005239525.1 Nicotiana knightiana | reverse complement strand
ATGCACAGTTTCAGGAATAACACAGGTGACAGATTTTAATGGTTGTTTACCTAGAACAGGATCCTTACGTGTATAGCATGATGAGATATGATTACAGTTTTTGTTACCATTATTGATCCTATGAGCAGGATTTCTAAGTAAAGGCAAGGAGTGATGACATGTTGAAAGAAAAGAAGATGTATGAACCTAAGTGACATGGTATCTAAATGCATGGCATACGTGATTCCTAGACATGGTTACTAGTGCGCATAAAAAAAATAAACCTAGAAAAACATGATATCTACCCATACTATAGCATGCATATCCCCACCCGTTTCCACTATCCAACCCCAGAATCATTTTTACAAATTATTACAAACCTCTGAATATGAATTACTTAATTAAAAGGAAAAGAAGAAGTTAACTATAGGGAGACTTCCATAGTAGGCCCAAGTTTCCAAATCCTCAAATGCCATTGGTTCACAACCCTTCACATGATCCGAGTGTGTCAAAGTTCCTTAAAGATTTCATAGCCAAGATAGAGTAAGTGCAGTGTGGAATGGCCAGCCTTTGTGTGTCAAAGTTCAGTGGGAGCTCAAGGGTCAGGGCAATGCTCACACAGAGGGGGTAGAACTTAAGGGGTCTAAGAGTATAGTGGAAGTGCTCATAGCGAGTAAGAACAGTTTTGAGAAAGAGAGAGACTTAATGAAAATTAGCTTGAAAAGGGTAAGGCAGTAGCACAACCAACATACTCAAACAGCACACACAGAACAATAAACAAGAATTAAGACAAGTTCAGCAACCACAAGCAGGGAGATGAGGGATTGGGGACAAGTATGAAGAGCATAGGAACAGGCTTGAACACAAGTAGGCCTCGGAAAAGTATTACAAGACTTAAACTGTCATAACACATTCTATCACAAAATGTTCATGCCAGGAGCTTAACAACATTAGATTGAGGGATGCCAAACGGGTTCACACATTAAGTTCAGGGAAGGGGTTCAGGATTACTTAGTAGCTAGGGGGATCATGAATACATGTTGATAATGTACTGGGGTTAGGGAGTAAGGCAGAATTGTAGTAAATAAGTAGGAGAAGCAGTAGACATGCTGAAATAAGGGAAGGGTAATCACATCAATGAAGCAAGGTAAACAGCAGAACCATAAGTAAAAGCATAAAAGAAATAAGAGAAAGTGAAATACGAATAAAAGCATGTTGTTTTGGAGTTTGTAAATCAAATAGAAGACATACCAGTCAGTCTAGAGTGAGAGAATAGAACAGTAGTGTGCAGGGAAGTAGAGCAATGGGACAGTAGTGTGCAGAGAAATAAGGCAGCAATGTATTAGAGCAATAGAACAGTAGAGCAGCAAGTTACTCAGTCTTGACTTTCAGTCGACTGAGTAGTCAGTAGTCAATAAGAGAAGCAAGAGAGAATATGTAGGAAAGTAAGAGAAAGCAATGAGTATGCTTGTGTGTGTGTGAGAGGTAGAGCTTGAACTGTGTGTGTGTTCGTGTCTTGTGCTAATGAGAGAGTAGAGTATATATAGTTTTGAAAATAGGCAAACAAATAAAGGTTTAGCACAACTATGGAAATAATCCCAATCAGAATCAATTAATACCCGGACTCCCTTTAATTAGGGAGTCATAGTTCAAACGGACACAATCAGTATTAAACAAGGAAAATAATTAATTATAGAACTAATTTTAACCATAATAGGAGTAGCAAAAGTATATGGCATATAATTAGGTCTAAATACATAATACACAATTAAGGAAAGTATACAAGAAACATTTGAAAACATATTTATACACATAAAAAATAAGGCAGAGTACAATTTTAATTCTGGAAATTAGTCAAGAGAATCTCGAATGAGTTTAAAATCACAGGGAATCAATACTAATCAAGGAAAGTATTTTTAAGGAAAATATCACAGAACCAGTAGAGAGTATTATGAAACAATCAATAAAACGAATAATCAGACCTATTAAATGATAAATAGCACATGTTGAACAAAAATCAGAGAAACCCTAGGCAAGTAGTTAGAGGAACAGTAGAGATTCATAAACCCTAACAATAAATTAGAGCAGGTTGCACATAGAACATACATGAAAGCCCAGAAGGTTCATGAGAGACACACAAACAACATCACAAACAGACTCGAACTTCCAAATCGAACCCAGAAGTATTATGTTTTTTTTAACAAAAAATGAATCGAACAAAAGAAAAAGCTCAGGTAATGTTTAAACATGCTAAAATCATAAGGTAATGCTAAATATTTGAAATAAATCATTTTGCAAAAAGGTTTTGAAACCCTAGTCTTGAAAGTGAGGAAATCGTTTGAAAACAAAGAGATTTTTTGAGGGAAACATGTGAAAACCTTAAGATACACATAGATCTGTTACAGATCTAGAAAGATCGGAAGATTTGTAAAATTAGGGTTTCCAGAGAAAACCCAGAGAAGGAGAAGAAAACTCAAAATATTATCGGCCTTTGGCCGGAAAATGTAAAGATCTTACTCGAACGACCATAGATGGCCGGAAATATGGCATGAGACCGGAGAGGTGAGTTAAACTGTTTGGTTCACTTGATAGCCTCAAACGGTGACACAAGTGTGAAGGATGGAGCCATAAGGCTGGTGAGAGGCGGAACCTCCATGGTTTCCAGCGAGGAGGTCGCCAGAGAAGGGGAGACAAGGGCTCAGTAGAAGGAGAGTTTAGAGAGAGAGGTGAGAGGATTCAGAGAGAGAGAAGAGTGAGAAGTGAGACGGGGGAAAATGAGAAAGGGGGGTTAGTCATTAGGGGTTATTAATGGAAAGGGTGAATCTGGGTCGTTGATTTGAAATAATCAACGGCTCATGGAATGGGGATTGGGTCAGGTAATTTGGGAATTGGGCTTGGGCTTGGGTAGTTTGGCCTAGTTAATTGGGTTGGGGTCCGGGTGAATTTAGGCTAGAATTGGAATTAAAGGTGGCTATTAGTTAAATACCCGATTAAATTAACTAAAAATAATTTATAAAATAGCTGATAATTGTAAAAAATAAAATTGATGCTTAGTAAATTAAATTACAATGATTAATAAGTATTAAAAAATGCAAACGACTAATTATTGGATAGAAAATAGTATAAAACATATGATTAGGCTATAATTGCAAAGTTATTGCAATTATAGCCAAAGAGTGCCAATTTGGCTAATCGTGAAATAATTTGGTCTTAATAGTACTAGAAATAATACATTAAATCAAAAAATGCTTTTGAAATGATTGTTAATGCGATTTTGTAATTGATTATTAGAAATAAAATACTGGATAAATTAAAAAATAAATTAATAAAAATACGGGAAAATTATAGAAAACTACCAATTTCTATGAAAGTCTGATTTTGAAGGTATATATGCAAATTAAAGATAATTTGAGGAAAAATTGGTTATCAACATCACACACTCGTCATCCGGCATGTGCGCCACTCCAAAAATAGTGAGAAAATACGAAGTCTGGGGTTTCATACCCTCAGGACAAGATTTACAGTCATTACATACCTCAAACCGGCCCACATACTAATCCGCGATGCTCTTGCCTCTCGAATCAGCTCCTGATTGCTCCGAATCTAACTAAAACCATATTAACATCATCAATATACGCTTAAGGAACCAGGCCCAATCGAAAACTATCAATTTTAACCAAAATTCCCGAAATCGGCCAAACCCGAGCCCCGGGCTCACGTCTCGAAATTCGATAAAAATTGCATCACAAGAATCTTTATCCTTTCCCGAGTCTACACATATAAAATGAATCAAAATCCGACCACAATTGACCCCTAAATTCCTTAATTATAAGTCTCAATTTTCCAATCCCTAAACCCCCAATTTATGCTATCAAATTCACTAATTCTAAGCCTAATCTGCCAAATAACAACATAGAATTAAGTTTTTAGTCCGAGAGACTTACCTCCACAGAAGACCTTCGAAATCCTTCTTCAATTTGGTCCCAAAATGACTCAACCCGCATTCAAAAGTGATGAGAAATGCCAAAAATTCGCGGAGGCAAGTATTTATACTTCCTGCCCAGTGAAACCGCACCCGCAGCCTTTGCTTCGCACCTGCGGTCCCAGGTGCGCACCTGCGGAATTCTACTAAATGCCCCGCACCTGCGGTGAATCACCCGCACCTGCAGCTCCGCAGGTGCGGCCCATGCTTCGCACCTGTGACATTCTCCAGTTTGACCCCTTCTTGCACCTGCGCAAAATACCCCGCACCTGCGGCGTCGCACCTGCGGCGTCGCACCTGCGGCTACTCTTTTGCAGGTGGGGCCACACTAGATGCCTGGCACCAACAGCTTCTTCAGCTGCATTTTCCAACTTCAATCCCTCTTATGACTATCTGAAATCATCCCGAGCCCCTCGAGACCCCAACCAAAAACACAAACAAGTCCCATAACTTTAGTCAAACTTAGTCGAGCCTTCGAAACACCAAAAACAACGCAAAAATACCAAAATCACATCAAATTCAAGCCTATGAACTTAGAGATTCCTAAATTTCACCAAGGATGCCGAAACTATCCAAAACACCTCCGATTGACCTGAAAATTTGCACACATATCCAAAATGACATTACGAACTTGCTCCAACTTCCGGAATTCTATTCCGACCCCAATAGCCTATTTTCCACTGCCGACCGGAATTCGCCAAAAACTAACTTTCGCCAATTCAAGCCTAATTTCTACACCGGACATCAAAACTACATTCCGGACACACTCATAAGTCCCAAATCACCTAAAGAAGCTATCCGAGCCATAAAATTTACATTTCGAGGTCGTTTACTAATAAGTCAACTCCTAGTTGATTTTTCCAACTATTAAGCCAATTTAAGAGACTAAGTGTCTCATTTCTCTCAAAAAATCGCTCTGAACCCGAGCAACCAATCTAACACAACATAATAAAGCTGAACCATATATAATGAAGCAGAAATGGGGGAAACGGGGCTATTACTCTCGGAACGACCGGCCGGGTCGATACAGGGAAGATCGTTGGTAAGAACATTAATAAGAACATGATACTATTGGCTAAAAATGAAAGATAAAGCAGAAAATTTTGTAGCAAGGTACGATAAGTGCCAACAATATGCTAATAATATGCATCGATCTGCGAAATTGTTACATTCAGCTATATCATCGTGGCCATTCATGAAACGGGGGATGGATATCGTGGTCCACTACCTCGAGCTACGGGAAAGGTACAATTTTTTTAATTCTAACGGATTATTTCTCAAAATAGGTAGAAGCAGGTGCCTTTAAACAAGTACGAGAAAAGGAAGTTATGGACTTCATTTGGAGAAATATAATATGTCGATTTGGAGTTCCAAAGGAAATCATTTGTGATAATGGGCCGCAATTCATAGGTTCGAAAGTGACTGACTTTTTCAAAAGTTTGAAGATTAAACGAATTACTTCTGCACATCACCCTGTAGCTAACGGTCAAGCTGAGTCAACAAAGAAGGTCATCATCAACAACCTAAAGAAGTTAATGGAAGGATCAAAAGGCAAGTGGCCAGAAGTACTACCGGGGGTATTATGGGCTTACTGAACGATGGCAAAATAAGCATGAGCGGAACCCCATTCTGGATAGTATATAGAACTGACGCTTTAATTCCACTGGAGATAGGGGAACCAAGCACAAGGTACATGCATACAAATGAAGCAACAAATGAAGAAGAACTTCATATAAATTTGGATTTGGCAGAAGAAAGAAGAGAAGTAATATTTATTCGGATGGCGGCTCAAAAATAAATGATGGAACGGTACTATAACAGGAAGGCGAACCTGAGGTATTTCAAAATTAGGCACTTTGTCCTCAAAAACATGTTTCAGTCAACACAAGTAGCAATCGGAGGAAAGTTGAGTCCAAATTGGGATGGCCCTATAGAGTTAAAGGCATTGCTGGAAAAGGAGCGTACGAGTTGGAAACTATGGACGACAAGGTGTTACCATCCCATTGAAATGCAGTCCATTTGAAGAAGTATTACTTCTGAAGAAGTTAATACCCATGGTCAAGTATCGTAGAAGTTCCATTTTTACTTTGTTCATTTCAAGCTTCTAATCTCTTCAGTTGCCTTTAAGTGTTGCTCAACAAAGGAAGATTCTAATATGTCCTTGTCCTTTTCAACTTGATTGAAAGACGCCTTCAACACCGCTAATTCGGCGGTGGTTATCTTCAATTGTTTCTCCAAATCTCCCTTCTCCTTAGCAAGAACATCATTTTCAAGTTGAAGTCTTTCAAATTGTTCCTTCCAATTATCAGCCTCGTTGTGTAATTCAATCACTTGTTGATCAGTCCAAGAAATCCTCCTCATGAGCTCCATACCTGACAAATTGATCTATAAAAAGATAAGGAATGAGAGTTACAAACATGAAAGAAAAGGAAGGAATATAAAAAGAATAGGAATATACCTTGAGGGAAGAGTGAATAATATTATTCATCAAAGTTAAGGAGTTATGGGACTCAATTTTCTTCCTTTTCACGGGGCCAATTAGTGGCTTCAACCATACAACGGTCTGACTTGATTTCTTTAACAGATTTCCACCAACGGGGACTTCTATTAAGAGATTCTTCATGCCTTGTCTACCGCTAGAAGGCTCGGCTTCTTCACAAGAAGCAGCGACAGGGACGGCAACCGGGGTAGCTGTAGGTAAGGCACTACTACAAAAAAAAGTCTTTTAACGGCAATTAATATACTCTTTAGCAGCAATAAAATTACCATTAAAATATTTACCAGCAATTAGTCTTTGGCTGGTGTATCCAGCGTAGCTAAAGGATTTAGTAGTTGTTCCACAAAGTGCTGGTAAAGATCCCTTGTATTGCCGCTAAACGTACATGAGTTTTAGCGAAAATTATTTACCGGTAATTAAAATGGCCACAGAAACTCCGATATGATATCCAACATCATACAATTTATGGCTTATGTTATTGACGGTAAATACCCATTCAATTGCAGTAAAGAGTGATCTTTCAGCGACAAATATAATTGACGCTAAAACTATTTATAAATTGGTCTTTGTTTATATATTTAAAGCTTTTGTTATAGGCAACAAAATTGTCAGCAAAAGAGGACTTCCTAACGAACTTTATTATTGCTAGTAAGCATTATGAATAGTTTTTTTCATAACCTGTAATGCACATTATGCATATTAAAATTCAATTAAATGAAGAATAAGATCCATTCTTGAAAAGATTAATACACTTCATTTAATCCACAACAAAATATACCAGTACATAAAATCAAAGTGTCAATAACATAACTAAAAAAGTAAATTTTTTGAATCTAATAACTAGTGTGATTTGCCGTCTAATAACAGGCATTATTAAATTGCTACAATATTATATAATAAATGGTGCCATTAAAGTGTCTCCAACTCTGGATCATGATGAAATCTTCCATGTGCTAGATTATCTGAACAACAACTTAATCTATGTCTTAGTGTTCGAAGAATAGTTGTTCTGCTTCCCATACTATGCATGTGTCGCCACTAGTCTCCAAAGTTATGTATTGTCATTACCCAACCTACCCAGTCGTGATGCCGCTTACCGCAATACTAGACTAGCCGATTAATTATTCAAAACATACAATAATTCTTTTCGATAATTCATTTTTTTCTAAACTTTTTCATCATAGATCTTCCATTAAACAATTTCAAACAAGTAAAAGTAAACAAATATAAACCAACGGCCCGACCTCGAGTATCACTAGTCATGAACATATATGATACAAGTCTGATACAGTCTACTCAAAAGATAAGAGAAGTCTAATAAAATAATCTACTGAAAGAATAGGAGGGAGAAGAGTAGGGTTGTGGTCGTCATGCAGCTACCTTGCTAAACTCTGACAACAGCTGATGATATATCAACTCCCACTCGACGTCCTGTGACACCTGAATCTACACACAAGGTGCAGGGAGTAACGTGAGTATGCCAACTCAATAAGTAACAATCATAAATAAAGGCTGAGTGCAGTGACGAGTAGTAAAACCACATAAAGCTCACCATACAAAGTCTTCGTGAAAACAACAATTGCCAAATATGTAAATCAAGTCAAAATATCTCGTAAAACTTCAGTTTCAATGGAAATCGTATGAAAACATTTTTCATCAGTTTCAATAGAGGCTCATTATCAAAATAGAGTGAAAATAGTGACTTCATAAACAAGCCCCTCGGGAAAATATCACTCATAAATAGCCCCTCGGGCAAGCCTCGCAGTCACTCATGACTGAACACTCATCACTCAGCACTCACACTTATGTAGGTACATGTGCTCACTGGGGGTGTACAAACTCTGGAGGAGCTCCTACAGCCCAACCGCTAAATCGTTGCGGCATGCATCCCGACCTAATATCGATACGGTGTGCAGCTCGGCCCGTATATCGCTACGGCGTGCAGCCCGATCTGTATATCACTGCGGTGTGCAGCCCGATCCNACGGCATGCAGCCCGATCCATAAATATATATATCCTCACAATCACCCCCCCCCCCTCTCAGTCAACAACTCGCAAGCCACTCGGGCATTTCAGTGATAAATCAGGGAACTCAATCCAAAACAACTTTCATAGATTTAAAATAGAGTAAGGAAACTAATCAAGCAGTAAACAGGAAAAATCATGGCTGAGGATATGCTGTCAAATCAAAATGATGTGAGGATAGTATAAAATATCCATGAGGGTCCAAAAGTACAGGCACAAGGCCCCAAACATGGCGTTCAACCCAAGTTAAAGGAATCATTTCTAAAACATATAGCAATTATAGAGCTTTAACCAAAATATGTAACTCTATAGTTTCCACGGGACGGACCAAGTCACAATCCCTAACAGTGCACGCCCACACGCCCGTCACGTAGCATGTGCGTCACCTCAATGTAGTGAAATAGTAAGAAAATTCGGGGTTTCATACCCTCAGGTCTAGATTTACAGTCGTTACTTACCTCAAACCGCATGAAAATCTACTTCGCAATGCCCTTGCCGCTCGAGTCGGCCAGAAATCGCCCTGAATCTATCCAAAATCAGTAGTATATCATTAACTATGCTAAAGGAATGAAGCCCATACCAAAATTATCCAAATTACATCACAAATCCCGAAATTGACCAAATCCGACCCCCGGGCCCACGTCTTGGAATCCAACAAAAATTACAAAACTAGAAACCTTATTCCCTCACGATTCCATACATACCAAATTTACCAAAATCTAACCCCGTTTGACCCCTCAATTCCTCAAATTAAACTCTCCAATTTCAAGCCCTGATTTCCCCAATTTTTACCACTAATTACTATAATTTCCATGCTTAATCAACTGAAATTCATTATAGATTCGAGTATTAAGTTCAAAAACCTTACCTCAATGAGTCTCCCCTTGAATCCTTCTTCAAAACCCTCCAAAAGCTCCAAAAACTGAGTTGAAATTGTGAAAAATGGCCAACAATTCATGAAGGGTTCAATTTGTACTCTCTGCCCAAGCATTTCCACACTTGCGGCCAAATAGCGCACCTGCGACCTCCGCATCTACGGAAAATATCCGCTTCTGTAATTTTTCATTAAATTGCCAGTCTTTGTACCTGCGGTCGCATAGGCGCACCTATGGTCAATGCAGATGCGAGGACCAAACTGCACCTGCGGAACTCTGCGCTCCATTTCGCACCTGCGGTTCCCAATCCGCAGGTGCGGCCACACCAGAGTAGCAACCCAGCTGCATTTTTCCAGCTTTAAACTTCCCGTTAACCATCCGAAATCAACCCGAGCCCCTCGGGACCATCAATCAATTACACCAATAGGTCACATATCAATACACAAACTTAGTCGAACCTTCGAAAAAACCCAAAACAACACCAAAACATTGAATTAACCCCGAATTCAAGCCTAAGGATTTCTAAACTTCCGAAAATCGCAACTGGTGCCGAAACCACCCAAACCACGTCTGAATGACCTGAGATTTCGCACACACGTCACAAATGACGCTACGAACCTATTCCAACTTCCGAATTTCCATTTCGACCCCGATATCAAATTTTCTATTGCCGACCGAAAATCACCAAATTTTCAATTTTGCCAATTCAAGCTTAATTCTACCACGGACCTCTAAATTACATATTGAACATCCTCCTAAGTCCAAAATCACCTAACGAAGCTATCCGAGCCGTAAAAATCCTAATCTGAGATATTTACTCATAAGTCAACTCCCGATTAACTTTTCAAACTAAATATCCAGATTAAGAGACTAAGTGTCTCATTCCTCTCCAAAAATTATTCTGAACCCGAGCCAATCAACCCGACACAATATAATAGAGCTGACAACATATAATGAAGCGAAAATGGGAAAAACTGGCTAAAATTCTCCGAACGACCGGCAGAGTCGTTACATGTACCTTGCATAATGAAATACTTTTACAAGAAACAAATCAAAGCATAAAATCAATATTTATTTTGTTGTAGTGGTAAGCTATGATTAGTGTGAAAACTGCACAACTACTTTAAAATCGATAATAATAAAATATCTTTAAGCACTACCAGAGAAACTTCTAAAATTTAGCAACAAAGCATGCATTGAAGAGTTTGGTGAGTGTCAACTGTCAAAGCATTATGTTCCTCATTCACTTATGTGTTTTGCATGCAGACTTTTAAGCCAACACAAAGGGGAAAAAATAAAGAATGGCAATACACAAATTTCAATTAACAGCAGAATGTTGATATGTAAGGATCCCAAAAATCTATACTATGTGACAAGTAGCTCTTTTAAGTTGATTTTTTACAAAACTACTTACTTTTGTACTTTAGACTTACAAGACCACATGCTCGTGCTACCATTCCACTGCAACTACATGAAATTGTAAAAATCTAAAGTGAATCTGGACCAAGCTAATAATATAACAAAATTTATATTTTTTAGTTGTCCAACCAATAAGATAGATGACATTAATTGATTTTTTATACTTTATTAATTTACTTTTATTCGACCAATATAATAAAATATTTGATGTATGTTTGGTGTATAAATTTTTGATGCCTGCTGGTAAACAAATACTAATAATATTGTACAATTTTTTTCTTATTTGACCTTTCGAAATATTTTCTTTCAGAAGATATTACCATATTAGACAAATGCAGGTATAAGCAATTTTTTTCTTTTTGGGGACAAAAACTTAACAAGGGAATAGATGATCCCTATTGTAAACAACTTGTTCAAGGATGACATAAAAATTATCTACTTTTTCAATAGAAATTATTCTTAAATTCAAGGCAAAGTAAGATGTCACTGGAACCATAGACACTAATCAATACATTAAAAGTTGGAAGCAGAGTAAAGCACTCAAATACCTTAATGGCAGCTTCCTCATATATTTTATTTTAACCACTTGAATGAGGTTCAAAGGTGTACGCGCATCCAACTTTGAGTTTATCATAGAGTCCTCTATCAGAATTATGTCCACTCCCTTTATGCTTCCTACTTTGGTTCTTGATATATGGCTGGAGTTGAACTAGAAGATGCAATATTAGCTTTTGAACTTTTGATCTTTTTCACCTTGGGTACAGGACCAACTCGTAGTCTTCATAACTACAAACAAAAGCTACATTCCCATATATTTTGATACACCAATGAATTCGAGCAATTGAATCCAAGAACCGGAAGATAAAAGGACAATATCCAATAAGGAGTGACTCTGAAAAATATGCTTTGTACGAATATATGATCATGGGAGGAATAGCTATCTAAAATTAATTATCCAAAAAATTTATTCATATCTCTACGGGAATACCGGACAAACTCAATTTGGCAAATGCTACTGATCTACCTCAAGAAGGACAAAAATGAATAATAGATTTAAAAACAATGCACAAATAAAATGTAAATGAAAGTGAATAAGGAAAAGAAAATGAAAAATAAGCAACTCACATTTCATTCACCAACATATTATATCATGTCTCCAACCACATTGAAGAATTTAGAAATTTATAATAATCTGAAACATGTGAGAATTGGTTAACATTGTTATACTAACAGACTACCATCATGACTGAAAATAAGGATCTAACAACTACCATGGATATTGCAGAGATAGCAAGTTGCAGAATAGAGATAAGAAACATACATTCAAATATGAAAAAAGAAAATGCATCATAGCATTGAAATATCATTCATGGTGTTTCTTAGCTTGTTTATGGCTGGTTTGTGCCTCGAAAACCTAGTCTATATCAATACATTAGGAAACAAGTAGACCGAATAAATATCTTAAGCATATTAAAATATATAAAACTGCCTCCAATGTGGGCTTAGAAAATCTCCACCAAACGGTGTGATGATATCAAGTTAGATGTTAGAAACTAATTTTTCTATATCGAACATCATCTTAATGATGTCGACATACGAATATTGAAGAAGAAGAAGAAGACAAATTTACAATAAAATTAATCCCATTAAAGATGAATTAAGTAATGCTCAAAATAAAAACTTATCCAACAACTGCAGTAGCGACATCATGGATAGAAAATATATCTTTTAAGTTTTCAATTTTCACGAAAACCTAAAAAGATTAGTATTTGGCTTTTGCACTGCACTATTAGCTTCCCTAGTATCTTGTAATAGTTTCTAATCTATTTGTGTAAGAAGGTAAAAAAAATAGCATATTAGTAATCACAACAATAAAGTTCTAACTATCTCAAGTACTTAACTCTCATGAGAGCTACATTATTCTAGCAAGCCAACTAGAACAAAGTACATTTTTGCATACGTCACTTCTAGAATATTCATATATTGTAGAGGGTGATAAAAAAAATTAAACATATTTCTATCCAAAAACCTCTTGATAAGCTGTAGGTAAAAGCACGAGGCTTTTTGAGTTTTCATCTATTTTATTCCCCTAATAATGAAGAATTCATATGAAAATATCCAATAACCCCTTGTTTAAATATAATATTTGATGCGAGACTAGAATTCATGGTTTAACATGTTATATGCCCTATATTTTATGTGTGTTAATGATAAGAGTACACTTTTTTGTGTGCATAATAGAGTCTATTTTATGTGTAGGTGAATTGGAGATGGAAACCGAGCTAAATGGATGCAAATACATCGAAAATACGCTCAAGCGGCGAGGAGGAGTGTACCGAGCTATAGCCGGGCGCCAGAGCCCAAACGCCTGGCCCTGCCTGGTGTTAACCAGGCGTTAGAGTCCAAACGCCAGCCCTAGCCTGGCGTTAGAGTCCAAACGCCAGCTTCAGCCTAGTGTTAGTCAGGCGCCAGGGCCCAAACGCCAGGCCCCTGTTTCGGTCAATTCCGAGTTTTGATGAGTTTAAGTGTTTCCCGGTTGGAATAAAAGTCTCTTACACATTTAGGGTTTGTCCTAAACATATAAATAGACCCCAAAAATATAACTTGAAGAGAGAATTCGAAGGCATACAAAGGATTCGAAGGGAGAAAACCATTGAAGTGACAAAACATTGATTTTTACATTTTTTATTCATTACTTTGTAGTTCAATTATGCAAGTTATTTTGGGTTTAATTATTATGAACATGTCTAGCTAATTTCTTTAATCTAGGGTTTTGGGAGAACCCGTTGGGGATAAACTTCATGTGTTATTAATATAGTTTTGTTTGGTTGATTTATCTCTATTTGTTCAACTACGTTCTTGTTGTAGTTAATTGAATGGCCATCAATTAACTGTTCCTATTTATTATGTATCTACTTGAGAGAGAGTACATATTTAGGTAGTTGTTTGAACAACATCACTCCCGGAGTATAGACGAAAGTCATAACCGAGGGTTTAGAGGTTGGATTAGAGATAACGATACCTCGGGTGCAATCTAAAGTGAACTGTAATGCAATCTAGCTAGCGTAACTTGAGAGAGTGCGTCTAGTAAATTATCATAATTACTTGAGAGAGATTTATGGTAGATAGAGTGTTCATGATTGATAGAGACAACTAATCAAACTATAAGAAGTATCCGAGAAGTAAGTTCACCAACGGAGAAACCATTAAC
>ML395746.1:0-55715 GCA_005239525.1 Nicotiana knightiana | reverse complement strand
TTAGACCTTTATCATCATTATTTACAACACATTATTAGTAATTGCTAGTTATTATTATTGTCATTAGATATAGTAAAACATCACCAATTTATATTAAAAAGTCTTGAGAGAATTGATTGAGTAAAAGTTGCGTATTCTAAAGACTTGATTGATACGTAAATTCCCTGTGGGATCGACTCTGGGCATAATACCCCGGATTATATTTGCAACGCCCGTTTAGTCTTTTATTAGACATAGTTGAGCGTGATCAGATTTTGGCGCCGTTGCCGGGGAATTAACGGTATTATCAATTGAGTTGGAAGAAATACAAAATTCTGAAATATAGTCAATTGTCTTTAAATTTTTGTTTATACATTGAAAGTTTAAAGTTTGCTAACGTGTTGCAGGTGCATGCCTAGAAACTCATCGAGGACTGGTGAAGTAATTGAAGCCTTATCAGACCCCGAGAAAGTTTTCAGGGCCATAAACCGGACCAACCGAAAAAGCAAACATCAACCACAAATTGAACAAATTGAAACCGACATGGAAGATCCACACAACCGGAATAATCATGGGGATGATGTGGTAGACCCAGTCGCTGAAGCTCCTTTATACGACTGGGCACAACCCACAGCTGAGAATTTGGCCACAGCGATATTGGTTCCTCAAATACAGGCCGAGTCCTTTCAGATTACAAATAATATGCTGCACCTATTGCAGAACAAAGGGCTATTCTCAGGGTCGTACAGTGAAGACCCCCAGCAGCATCTAAAGAACTTCCTGTCAATTTGCAAAACTCAAAGGCAGCCAAACGTCACTCAGGAGGCAATAAAACTGTTGTTGTTTCCATTCTCAGTGACTGGTGCTGCCCAGACTTGGCTTAACTCACTCCCCATCAATTCCATTACTACATGGGAGGAGTTAGTCAAGCAGTTCGTGAACAAGTTTCATCCACCCAACAAAACTGCTCAACAAATTGATGAAATCTTGAGCTTTAGACAGAAACCAGTGGAAACATTACAAGAGACATGGGAAAGATTTAAGAGTATGCTGGTTATCTGTCCACATCATGGCATTCCTGAGCAAATGTTGGGGCAGCGTTTTTACATGGGTTTGGCTGATACTGTGAAAGCAAATGTTGATGCTTCAGCTGGTGGAGCATTCCTGAGCAAATCGTGGAGAGAGAGCCAAATCTTACTTGATAAAATGGCACAGAATTCAGGATGGACAACAAGGAATGCACCCATTACTCCTGTAGTTCATTCAGTGCCATTCGATCCATATAATACCATTGCAGAGAACGTGGCCACCTTGATAACACAAATGAGTATACTTACAAATAAGGTGGAAGAATCTGGGCAAAAACAGCAGGTACACATTGTTGACACAACCAATGGAGGCTTATTCACTTCTTGCATTAGTCAACCACTTGGTAATCACTGGAATACAGAATGTCATCACCCTCCTTATCCAGGAAATATGAATTATGTGTCGAATTATGGAAGCCATAGACAAGGGGGCAGAACTGGGGTCAGCAAGTTCAACCATATAGGCCACCTCACCAACAATAGAATAGTGGAAATATGGGTGTCAGGGGACCACAAGGTAATGCAGCACCGTATCAGAAGCCACAAGGTTATACCCATCAGAATCAGCAACAATCATACTACCCTCCTCAGCAACAACAAGGGGGAAGGCAAGAAGATGGGTTTGCCAGGTTAGAAGCTATGATGCAGCAGGTAATTGGGTCAAATGCCAAAATCAGTGAAAGAGTAGATGTACATGATGCAGCTATTAAAAATATTGAAATACAGTTGGGCCAGATATCTATGGCAGTAAACAGTCGTCCTCCTGGAACTTTACCTGCAGATACTCAGGTAAATCCTGTGGACCAGGGCCCAAGGCAGCTAATGGTAGTGACTCTTCGCAGTGGTAGAGAATTAAATTTGGAACTGGACAAAGCTCATGAAAGCAGACAGACCGAGACACTGGTACCCATGCCGACTGAACTTGATGATTCAACAAACTTGACCAAGGCAACAGTGCAACCTAGTGAAGAAGAACCCAGAGCACAGAGTGAGACTGAAAAAGAAGTGGAGATGACTCAGAAGCCGGTAGTTGAGGTGGTGGCTGAGAAAGAAAAGTCCCAAATCACAGGGAAAAAGAGACCGCAAGCTCCATTCCCGCAGAGGCTAGCTAAATTCCAAAAGGATGAACATTACAAGAAGTTTTTGGACATGCTAAAGCAGATACATGTAAATATTCCATTGATTTATTCATTGAAAGAAATGTCTGGGTATGCTAAAATGATGAAGGAATTGATGTCCAGAAAAGTTGACTTCCAAGATCTAGCTACTGTCACCCTTACTCAGACTTGTAGTGCGGTGGTGACACATCCTATTGCTGAAATGTTGTCTGACCCAGGGAGTTTTACAATTTCGTGTATTATTGGCAACTTAACTTTCACCAAAGCTCTATGTGACTTGGGGGCTAGCGTTAATCTGATGCCGCTGGCCAAATATAAAAGACTGGGGATAGGTAGAGCCAGGCCTACCTCCATGCTGCTGCAACTTGCTGATAGGACGGTGAAGAGACCGTCGGGTATTCTGGATGATGTCTTGGTGCAAGTGGGGAAGTTTGTATTTCCTGCTAATTTTGTGATATTAGACTGCAAGGTAGATGAAGAAATTCCCATAATCTTGGGAAGGCTATTTTTTGCCACAGGCAGAGCTCTTATTGATTGTGAGACTGGTGAACTTAAGATGAGGCTCAACGATGAAGAAATCACTTTCAACGTGCAGAAGTCTATGAGGCGACCTAGTGCGTTCGCCAACTGCTCTCTTATTGATGCTGTGAATGTGATCCCAGAAAAAGATAATGCTTTCCTGACTGTTGGGGACCCTTTAGATGAATGTTTCATGAAGCTGGATGATATGAACGGTGAAGAACTAGCAGATTGGGTGTTAGCACTTGAGGAAAAAGAGGTATGGAAACAGGCTCTCGAGTTTGATTCACTATATGTAGAGGAAAGAGAGAACCCGCCGGCCAAGCCATCTATTGAAGAACCACCCAGGTTAGAATTGAAATTGGAGGATGTTGATATGGTGGAGAAGATACTAGATTTAACCAAGGACATTGATGATACATATTTTGTTGAATCTAGTGTCATTATTGTTGAGGAGGTTGGTACTCACTCCAACCATTTGTTCACATTATTTTGGGATGAGGATATGCAAATAGAATTATCCGAACCACCTGATGAGCTGAGGGATAAAGAACAAGATGCCTACATTCTTGAATTCTTCCTGCCAGAGAGTAGGGAGTACACATTTCATCGAAAAGTCGAGAAGCGCAGATTAGTACATGATTTTATTGGGCCAGGCAGATTTGTGCCACCACCCCATGAGCATGATCATAAAGCAGAATCAAAAATTGGGGTTCAATTCATAAGTTCATAGTGGAGGCATAAAGTGATTCAAGCATGTGCTCAAAGGAGCATGAAAGAGAGAATAATGGAAAACATGTTGACACTATTGAACCAGGGAGTTTCTTACACCTTACTTTAATTTTGTGTGTTGTCTATATGTGATGCATTAAGGACACTGCATGATTTAAGTGTGGGGTGTGGTACATATTTGTTGTGATTTGTTGTGATAAGTGTGTATTCTTGTTAGTAGTTTTAATTTACTTGTTGGTAAGGGTTTATTTTTTTTAAAGTAGAACAAAAACAAAATAGAAATATGTGGACTCTTCCTGACGATGGATCTCCTTGATAGTTTTCTTGAAGGAAGTAAGTCTAGAGAAAATACCAAAAAGATTTTTTTAGGAAGTGTAGTAAATCCCCCTTGGTTTTTCTTTGGACCACGGTTCTTTTTCAAGGGTTTTAATTGAACCGGGTGTAGGTAGTTTTTGATTTTTAGGAGTGGTAATCACTTGGTTAAGAGCTTAATAGAAGAAATATCTCGAAACGTGCTAATGCCTTGAGAATAATCAGTACTTTGGTTGTGACGCTTAGGCTCAATTTTTGACTCCAGGATAAATACCTTAAATAAGGAATTCTAAAGAGTTGCTTAACTGCTTTGACTGGAGTGTCGTGATAGATCCAATTTTGAGTGAATTATGTGCCATGTGTGTGAGATTTGTATATTATTCTGTGCATTGCATTTGATGTCTAGAACTTGTCATGTGTGTGTGCAAAGCGAAATAGAAGTTTTGTTCAGTCTTGGAAGTAATATAGGCATTTCTTTGAGAGCCAGCTATATATATTTTACCCACCTAATTGTTATGTATCGTAGTTAACCCCGTTGAGCTTGTCATCCTGTTTCTTTGGCAACCACATTACAAGCCATATCCCTTTGTTTGAATCGATCATATATTTGAACCTTGTCACTTCTCGTAAGTACTGAAAATGTGATGAAATATGGAAAAATAAAAGTATGGGGTGGTAGGTTGATTTGTGAGGGGAATATTTGAAATAAGGAGAAAGGTGCATTGTGTGAAAAAGTCAGAGTCACTTGAGAAAAAGAAAAAAATATATATATTATATATATAGAAAATAAACAGTTGTAGTGTTGTGAAAGGAAAAAAATATATGTGGTGACTCTTGATGTAATTGTGCTTAAAGAAGTATGGGGTATTAACATTGATGTGAAGGTGTAGTTGGTTTAATATAAGTGTGAGGTTGAAAATCTAAAGTATATGTATTAATGTGCTTAGGGAGGTGTAGTCACTATTATATCCAAATGTATCNTGTGAGTCGATTATTGAGGCGAGGATGTCACACCTTTGTGCTTGAACTGTTTTAAATATTCTTGGTATAACGTGTTAAGAGATTTGCTTAATCAGTTGTGTACATGAGTGTAGTGTGATTGCTCGAGGACGAGCAAATATTTAAGTAGGGGGTATTGATGCGAGGCTAGAATTCATGGTTTAACATGTTATATGCCCTACATTTTATGTGCGTTAATGATAAGAGTACACTTTTATATGTGCATAATAGAGTCTATTTTATGTGTAGGTGAATTGGAGATGGAAACCGAGCTAAATGGATGCAAATACATCGAAAATACGCTCAAGAGGCGAGGAGGAGTGTACCGGGCTATAGCCGGGCGCCAGAGCCCAAACGCCTGGCCATGCCTGGCGTTAGCCAGGCGTTAGAGTCCAAATGCCAGCCCTAGCCTGGCGTTAGAGTCCAAACGCCAGCTNAGTTTAAGTGTTTCCCGGTTGGAATAGAAGTCTCCTACACATTTAGGGTTTGTCCTAAACATATAAATAGACCCCGAAAACACAACTTGAAGAGAGAATTTGAAGGCATACAAAGGATTCGAAGGGAGAAAACCATTGAAGTGACAAAACATTGATTTTTACATCTTTTATTCATTACTTTGTAGTTCAATTATGCAAGTTATTTTGGNTTAATCTAGGGTTTTGGTAGAACCCGTTGGGGATAAACTTCATGTGTTATTAATATAGTTTTGTTTGGTTTATTTATCTCTATTTGTTCAACTACGTTCTTGTTGTAGTTAATTGAATGGCCATCAATTAACTGTCCCTATTTATTATGTATCTACTTGATAGAGAGTGCATATTTAGGTAGTTGTTTGAACAACATCACTCTCGGAGTATAGACGAAAGTCGNTCATAATTACTTGAGAGAGATTTATGGTATATAGAGTGTTCATGATTGATAGAGACAACTAATCAAACTATAAGAAGTATCCGAGAAGTAAGTTCACCAACGGGGAAAATCATAACCTTAGACCTTTATCATCATTATTTACAACACATTATTAGTAATAACTAGTTATTATTATTGTCATTAGAATTAGTAAAATATCACCAATTTATATTAAAAAGTCTTGAGAGAATTGATTGAGTAAAAGTTGCGTATTCTAAAGACTTGATTGATACGTAAATTCCCTGTGGGATCGACTCTGGGCATAATACACCGGATTATATTTGCAACGCCCGTTTAGTCTTTTATTAGACATAGTTGAGCGTGATCAATATTTTTAATATATAATTCATCAAAAGAGCAAATTGAAACCTGTAGCCCGATTCACATGACTAGAGCAAATATTACTTAAGGCATCAACACTAGTTTTTTGGTTTGTATATTCAATTCATTTGGTACTTATCAAATTAAAATAATTTATTTGTCTTTTCTCATCTAATGTATCTGCATATTTTGTGAGCAACAATCAAATCTGGACTACTCAGAGCAACACATATCCAAAGTTCTGTGCATCCACTAATATTTTGAATGCTTTGTTATTACTTATTTTAGCTACAGTTTCTCAAGATTAGTTTTTCTATTCAAATCTACAATATTTTGAGAGCAAATTTCATTCTCCAGAAAATAATAATAATTTAAAAGGCCCTTAATGCAAAAAAATTTTTTTGAAAAAGCAATCTTTTAATAGGTATATGCAATTTATCAGAATACATAAAATAAAGAGATTATAAGGGACCATGAGCTCAGAGGCATAACTTTTGATTTCTTCAATTTCAAAGAAAAATGTGCGCCTAGTGGTTCCCGTCTCATTAACGAGTGATGATGATGAAGACTAAGCACACTAGCTATCATAACCTGGAATCCACACCTTCGGGATCCTGATGGCGCCTAACATTTTACTTACTAGGCAAGCCAACGTTAGTGGATTCTCCAAGCAAATTTTAGTTCATTTCAATAACAGAATCAATTAAGCTAAATAGATGCTAAAACTGAAATGCAGAATAATATAAAGCCCATAATATTGATACAATTCGGATCTGGAGTCACAACTCACGAGCCTCTAAGATTGTCTACAAATAGAGTCTGAAAGAAATACAATTGTTTCGAATGAAAAGAAACAGTAAAATTGGGAAACTAGAAAGGGACTCCAAGGTCTGCGGACGCTAGCAGATCTACCTTGAGTCTCCAATAAGCACGCCCAAACTGCTAAACCTCACGATCAGCTAGGGTTGGTACCAAAATCTGCACAAGAAGTGCAGAGTGTAGTATGAGCACAACCGACCCCATGTACTCGTAAGTGTCGAGCCTAACCTCGACGAAGTAGTGACGAGGCTATGACAAGACACTCACATAATAACATGTGCAAATAACAGTATATGTACAAGATAATAACAGATAAAATCTAATCATGTACTACTGGGAGGGGGACATGCTAAAGTGGATACACGATACGAGAAATACATCGTAAATGACAACCAGAACAGTCAATATGCCTTTAACCAGTGAAAACAATTAAGAACAATAAAGAAGACTGCACGGCATCACCCTTCGTGCTTTTACTCTCAACCTCACAATGAAACAATGATATTGCACGGCATCACCCTTCGTGCTTTTACTCTCAACCTCAAAATATAAATCAATATATACGGCATGGCATCACCGTTCGTGCATTAACTCTCATAACATGGCACGTCATCATCCTTCGTGCATTAACGCTCACAATATGGCACGACATCACCCTTCGTGCATTAACACTCACAATATGGCACATCATCACCCTTTGTGCTTTTACTCTCAACCTCACAATAAAATAATGGTACTGCACGGCATCACCCTTCATGCTTTAATACTCTCCCTTACCACATAATAATGAACAAGTAATAACAGGGAGATAGGATAAACAAGAACAAATCTTACTTCAACAATGGTTCCACAATACCAATCTCAACTTTGGAATCAATACTCAATTATCACAAAAACCAATAAACACGGTAAGAACGATCAATTTAACAAATAACTAGTCTAAGCATGGATAACATGATGAAAGTAAGCAATAATTACAAGGAACAAGTCCCACCCGCATACTTTATCCCGACAACAACGCATAAGTACTCGTCACCTCATATAAATATTGTAACCAACATCTAAACATGTAGAAAATAGACAAACAAGTCCTAATCCCTCAAGTCAAGGTTAACCGCGACACTTACCTCGCTCTAAAAGTCAACTCAAAGCTCAATCACAGCTTTGCCTTTCAAACAAGCCTCTGAACCAATAGAATCTTGTAAATTACCAACCAAACGTTTCAATTTAAACCTTAGGAACTACCTGCGATTGCAAAGGATTCAATTTAGGTCATTATTGAAAAGGTCAATAAAAGTCAACCCCTGAGCCCGCTTGGGAACTACCCACGATTGCAAAGGATTCAATTTGTTGATATTATTGAAAAAGTCAACAAAGTCATTATTGAAAAAGCATTCAATTTTCTTGTTTTGAAAATTTGAAGAATGAGCAAAATCCTGTCTAACTCAAGTTTTACTCAGTTGCAGATCTCGCAATTGTGAACTCCTTCCAAAATCCCAATGATCGCAATGCGATAAAACAACCACAAATGCGAACCCTGCAACCCTCGCAAAATGCGGCCCTCCCTTTGCAAATGGGAAGATCCTCAAAATAGTGGTGAGTTGCAAATGCGACTCTGCCTTCGCAAAAGCGGAATAGACAAGTTCGCAAATGCGAACTTTAGCCTCGCAAATGTGACTACACCCTACCATGTCCTGGCTCGAAAATGCGATGGTCTCTTCACAAATGTGAGGCTCGCAAATGCGAGCCAGATCTCGCAAATGCAAAATCTGCAATAGATACCAGAAACAAAAATGCATTAGCTATGTTTTCTAAGTCTATTTCACTCCGTAGCCTATCTGAAACTCACCCGAGCCCTCGAGGCTCCAAACCAAACATGCACGCAAGTCCAAAAATATCATATGAACTTGATCGCACGATCAAATTGCCAAAATAACACCTAGAACTACGAATTGAACACCAAATCAAATGAAGATTTCAAGAAACCTTTGAAACTTCTATTTTCACAACCGCACGTCCGAATCAAGTCAAACCAACTCCGTTTTTCACCAAATTTGACAGACAAGTCATAAATGTAGTATTGGACCTATACTAGGTTTTGGAACCAATATATGGGCCCGATATCCAAAAAGTCAAACATTGGTCAAACATTTCAAACTCATTAAGTCTTTAACTTTCAAATTTCAACAAAGTGCGATAACTCGAGCTAGAGACTTTCGAATTTGATTCCGGGCATACGCCCAAGTCTCAAATCGCGATGCAGACCCACTGGGATCATAAAAACACGAGTCCGGGTATGTTTTCTCAATACGTTGACCGAAGTCAACTCAAATGGATTTTAAGGAAAAAATTTCAGATTGCCTCAAAATTTCATATTGGATTATGCGCGGAGAATATTCTCCAATATCATAATTGTGCGCTTAGATTGTCCATCCGTCTGAGGATGACACGTTGTGCTCAACTCAACCTGCGTACCCAGCACACGCTATACTGTTCTCCAAAAGTGTAAGGTGAACTGTGTACCTAGATCAGAAATGATAGACACGGTCACACCGTGAAGACGTACGATCTCGCGGATATAATCTCTGCTAACCGCTATGAAGAATAGGTAACTGCCACAGGAATGAAACGTGCTGACTTGGTCAGCGTTCCACAATGACCCAAACTGCATCGAACTTCCTCTGAGTCTGTGGGAGTCCAACGATGAAATCCATAGTGATACTCTCTCGAAATCCATAGTGATACTCTCCTACTTCCACTCATGAATCTCTAACTTCTGAAGCAAACCACCAGGTCTCTAATGCTCACACTTTATATGCTAACAATATAGACACTGAACTACATATGCAACTATGTCCTTCTTCATTCTCCTCCACCAATAATGCTACCGCAAGTCCTGATACATCTTAGCGGTGCCCGAAAATATCGAGAAATGTGGGCCTCCTCAAGAATCAACGCACGAAATCCATCTACAATGGGCACACAAATACGACCCTGCATCCTCAAAACTCTATCATTTCCAACAGTAACCTGCTTGGCACCACCATGTCGCATTGTGTCTCTAAGGACAAGCAAATGAGGGTCGTCATATTGTCGTTCCCTTATGCGCTCAAACAAAGAAGACAGAGTGAATGTACAAGCTAAAACATGGTTGGGCTTCGAAATATCCAACCTCACAAACTGATTGGCCAAAATCTGAACATCTGATGCAAGTGGTTTCTCACCGAATAGAATATATGCAAGGGTGCCCATACTCGATGCCTTTATACTCAAGGAGTCAACCACCACATTGGCCTTCTGGGATGATACAAAATGGTGATATCATAGTTTTTCAATAGCTCCAACCACCTCATCTGCCTCAAATTGAGATCTTTTTTCTTGAACAAATATTTAAGGCTCCGATGATCCGTGAAAACCTCACACGACACACCGTAAAGATAGTGCCTCAAAATCTTAAGCGCATGAATAATGGCTGCCAACTCTAAGTCATGGATAGGATAATTCTACTAATGAACCTTCAACTATCGTGACACATATGCAATCACCCTGCCATCCTGCATCAATACTGCATCGAGTCCAAAAGGGGATGCATCACAATATACCGTATAAGAACCTGAAACTATGGGCAACACCAACACCAACGATGTAGTCAAAGAAGTCATGAGCGTCTGAAAGCTCGCCTCACACTTGTCTGACCCTTCTAGGTTAACCTGGTCAACGAAGTTACTATAGATGAGAACCCCTCCACAAACCGACAGTAATAACCCGCCAATCCCAAGAAACTCCGGATCTCCGTGGTTTAAGAGGGTTTAGGCCAGTTCTGAACTACCTCAATCTTCTTAGGGTCTACCTGAATGCCCTCTGCTGATACAACGTGCCCCAGGAAAGCGACTGAATCCAACCAAAACTCGTACTTTGAAAACTTAGCATATAACTGGATGTCTCTCAGAGTCTGAAGTACAATCCGAAGATGATGCTCGTGCTCCTCTCGACTACGGGAGTAGATCAAGATATCATCAATAACACAATCACAAAGGAGTCCAAATAAGACTTGAACACTCGGTTAATCAGATCCATAAATGTTGCTGGGGTATTTTTCAACCCAAAGGACATCACTATAAACTCATAATGCCCGTACCGAGTCCGAAAAGCAGTCTTAGGGACATCAGATGCCCTAATCCTCAACTGATGGTAGCCCGACCTCAAATCAATCTTTGAAAACACCTTGGCACCCTGAAGCTGATAAAAAAGTCATCAATCCTTGGCTTGATAGTGACTTTGTTCAACTGCCGATAATCTATGCACGTCCTCATAGATAAAATCCTTCTTCTTCACGGACAACACAGACACACCCCAGGGCAAGACATTGGGTCTAATGAAGTCATTATCAAGCAAATCCTGTAAACAAAATTTGTTGATAAAACTAACTTTTCATTTCATCAAAAACTATTTTTACAAGCCCAGATTAATGCTGACCATCAATCTCCTAATCAGTATTACAAGTAATTAAACTAAAAACACTATCATCAAATACTAGATACTTCTAAGGGTATTTGTTCAAACTTTGCAATGCTTGCTACTATTTGATTTGTTATCTCCCCTGTATGTGCATGTGTAAAGCAATCTCTTTACATATCTCATCCACCATGTATCTATCTTTGTTGAATTTAATGGAGTTTCTTTCACGCCAAATACAGTACACTACCATCGTAAAATTTGCAGTGGTAATGTCTGCCTTGCCATTCTTCCTTTTAGTTATACTACTGATCCACACTATTTCATCTTGCCAGCATCTAATTTTCCTTGTGACACCCAGCCACCTCAGTATTATGTCCCATACTATACTTGTGTTTGGAAAGTTAAAGAAAAGGTGATAAAATGTTTCCATACTTCTTGCACAGAACACACAATCCTGTGGCACTTGGATTCCAAACTTGAGTAGCATGTCCACAGTTGCTAACCTTTGATGAATTGCCAACCATAGGTGAAATTTGAATCTTGGGTGGATCTGTGTGTGTAAATGAATGCTCTTCCAACTAACTTTGGGAAACTGAGGCAACATCTGGATATACGCTCTTTGAATTTGGAACCTGCCTTGTTTCAACATGTCTGCCAATGTTAAATTGGGACTGACTTGAAATGAGTTCACCTAGTCTCTCTTTGCCTCTATGATCTTTCTGACCATCCAAGCTGCTGTCATAGGTGTGTACATTTTTGCAATGTCCATGTGCTTTATTGTAATAACTATGAGTCCATTTGATCCATAAGGCACCTTTCTTCATTGTCAATGTCCATAAGTGCTTCAGAATTGCTGCTTTATTCCATATCCTCATATTGATGATGTTCAATCCCCCTGCTACTTTTGGCTGACAAATCTTATCCCAGGCTATCAATGTTTTCCTTGAAATAGCATTTGATCCAGTCCAAAGGAAAGTCCTGCATATGGTCTCTATCATCTTCATGGTCTTCTTAGGCAGTAGGAAAACTTGAGCCTGGTATGCTTGTATGCCAAATAACACAGATTTTATAAGTTGCACCCTTCCAGAATAAGAAAGCATCTTAGCTGACCATCAGTTCATCCTTTCAGTGATCCTCTCCACCAGTGGTAGACATTGGTGTATGTTCAACTTCTTAGCAGATAGAGGAACTCCCAGATACTTAAAAGGGATAGACCCCTCTGTGTATCCAGTGAGATTAAGTAATAGCTCTTTGATATGTTATTGTACACCAACAATATACATTGAGCTCTTGTCTATATTTGCCTGAAGTCCAGATGCAGCAGAAAACCTATCAAAGGTTTCCTGCATTTTAGTTACTGAGGTTATGTCTGCCCTACAAAACATTAGTAAATCATCGGCAAAACAAATATGAGTCACCCCCAGTTTTTTGCATCTTGGGTGGTATTTGAACTCTTGTGAGATTGACAGTTGGTTCATATATCTTTGTAAGTACTCCATTGCAATAACAAATAGATAAGGAGACATTAGACCCCCTTGTCTAATCCCTCTCTTAGCCTGGAAAGGTTTGGTAAGGCCACCATTGAGTACCAAAGAGTATGATATTGTTGACACACATTCCATTACCCAATGGATGAATTTTTGTGGAAAACCAAGGTCAGTGAGCATACACATAAGAAATTACCAATCCAATGATTCATAAGCCTTTTTAATATCAACCTTAAGCACACACCTATGAGATAGACCTTTCCTATTATAGCCTTTGAATAACTCGTGGCTAAATAGAATATTGTCAATGATACTCCTTCCTTCAATAAAAGCAGATTGAGACTTCCCAATGATTACCTCAATTGCTCTTTTTACTCTTCTCATCAGAATCTTGGCAACAATTTTATATAGACTAGTGCAACAAGCAATAAGCCTATAGTCATATACTTTTGTTGGAACTGGGACTTTAGGAATCAATGTAATGGATATGCAGTTCCATGTTGGCTTCATTTTACCTGTATGAAAAAATAATGAAATAGCCTCATAAATGTCCTGCCTCACTGTCTCCCAATGCTTTGTAAAGAATTCTATAAGGTAATCATCAACTCCAAGAGCTTTGTCCTTGGGCATATCCCTCATTGCTCATCCACCTCATCGTGTGTTATCTCCTTTATTAGTTCATGTTGATGCTGTATTGTGATACAATCTCATGCTTTAATGATTCTAGTATTTGGACATGGCATTAACCCATTGGCTTTTCCCATTAACTGAGTGAAAAAGTTAGTAAACTCTTTTTCCACAGCTTTTGGATCAGTGATCTTCACCCCCATGTCATTATACATTGTGGTGATAGTATTCTTGTTGGCCCTAATTTTCATCTGTGCGTAGAATTACTTGGAGTTTGAATCACCATAATCAATCCATGTTGCTATAGATTTTTGCCTCAGTATCCTTTCCTCTATAATACTTCATTTCTCCAATTCACGCACAGTCTGTTTCTCCTGTTCTATCAGCATCTGATTGAAGGGATCAAGGATCAAGTTAGCTTGAATGCATTCCAATCTCTGCCTTATTTGAGTCAATCTTTGCTCATAACTTGCCATATCCTTATTCAGTCCTTTAGCCTCATCCTTTAGATTGTGTAGCTTCTGCCATATAGAGTCATAGGGTCATGCTCATTGTGGTGTTGCCATATTCTATCCACTATAGGCCTAAAGTCCTGATGCTCCATTGTTACCATGTATAACTTGAATGGCTTGGGATGAATAGTTTTCCTTTTCCATATTTGAAGAATGGTTGGAGAGTGGTCAGACACTCTAGGTTCTAGAAAGTCTGCTTCCAAATGCCCATAGTTTTTAGTCCAGCTGAAATTGCCAAAAGCCCAGTCAATCTTACTGTATACTCTATGATTTGCATTCTACTTGTTACACCATGTATAGAAACATCCCTTTGTTCTTAGTGGGGTCAGCTGTATATTATCAATACATTGCTTGAAATCCTGCACCTCACTTGTTGTCGCTGGTTGTCCTAACCTATCAACTGTGGTTAAGACATTATTGAACTCTCTACTTATGAGCCAAGGTACTTGAATCTGCCCCCTACCTGCTGCAAATCACGCCATAGTATTACCCTTTCCTGCACCTTGTTTCTAGCATAGACAACTTTCAACATGATCTGGGAACTGGTTACTGGATCTTCCACTGAGCAGTGAATGAATTGCTCATGAATGTGGACTACCTTTACTATCAAGTTTGTCTTCCATAACAACCAAATTCTTCCATTTATAGCCTTAGTATAATTAAAGCAGTATCCCCAATCCTTGGCTACCTTATTCAGTATATTTTTTTCCTTCTTTTCCTTTACTCTAGTTTCTAGACACCCAAGAATGTCTACTTTATTCTTTTGCAGAAAGAGTCTTAACTCTTTATGTTTATAGGGCTTATTCAGCTCCCTTATATTCCAAGTGCTTATGATTATGGTGGTTTTTGGGTAGGTTCAGTATCCATTCCATCTCCTTGTGTATAACTTTGCCCACACTCTCCCAGTATTGTGAACATGTTAGTAATGCTAGCTTCTACAGGTTGAGTCTATTGCATTGCAATTGGACTATGATGCACCCTGCTTTCTTCATTCCTACTTATCACCTGCATCCTTTGAGTAGAGCCATTCTCAGATGATGTCTTTTGATTACTCTTTTCTGTCTCAATTTGAGGGTGCTCTACTCCATCTCCCTCAACTACCTCTCCTTGTTCTTATTGTTCCTTTGGTTTCCATTCATGTACTACTTTCTTCCTTCTACCCCTATTTCTTCTTTTAGGAGCCTTAAACTCAGCATCTTCATGGTTCTGGTGGTTTGGCCTCCAGCATTCAAGGTTATCATGGCCAAAGTGTACACATTCACCACAAAATTTTGGCATCCACTCATAAAGTATTTCCTGTTGCCTAGTCCCAGAAGGAGTAGCAATCTCTATACTCCCCACCAAAGGCTTAGTGATGTCAACCTTCACTAGAACTCTTGCATAAGAAATTTTGTTGAAATCTGTTGGGAATCTGTCAGTGTACATGGGTAATCCTATAGCATTAGCCATCTTGCTCAGTGCATCAGCACTCCAGTATCCAACATCTAAGCTAGAGAAGTGCATCCACAAAGGGATTGTTGTTATACACTTAGGATCAAAGTGGAAATCCCTTTCCCAATTCTGCAAAATAAATTGTTTATTATGATATGAGTAAGGACCTGCTTGCATAACTAAATCACCTCTCCTCAATTGTTGAAAATCTAAACACATAATACCCATCATTATGATATAGAATTTGAGGTTTAGAAACAAAATCCCACACAGATTCTACATAGTTCTCCATAAATTTCTCATACGGAGCATCACCTAGGACATATCCAATTAAGGAAGTCGCCCAATTGTCGCTCAGCTCACTTACATATTCCTCAGCAATTTGGATAACTATCTTACCATCTCGATGGCTTGGTGGAACATACTCCAGTCGCATTCTTATTTGAGAATTGCGATTCTGTTTCCTGAGCTCCTTTGCATGATGTTTCTGCTTCTTCCCAGTCCATGTTGTTGTTGCATGTTTTTCTAGATCTGGAGATGGTTGTGCCGAAGATCCAGCTTCAGAGAATTGTAATCTTCGCAGAATTGTTGGCAATTGGTCCTTGCACTTTTGAATTTCCTTCTCCCTCATTGCTTCAGTATTGTTCCATTGCTTATTGTTGCATTCATCCTCATCAGTTAGCTCATTTTCCTCTCAAATTGGTTGGAATCGAGTAGGGAAAAAGCTACCAAACGTTAATGGAGTGAATGTTTGCATCCCTGAGGTCACCGGAGTTACAGTAGCGGTCACCATTACTGGTTGTTTATGTCTTCTAGCCATCGATGGTTCACGTTAGCCTACATTGGCTTATCATGCACCGAGAGCATTTGACAATAGATAATTCTCATCTATTGTCTCTAGCAAATCCTGCAATTGCTCCTTCAATTCTTTCAACTCTGGCTGGGCCATACGATATGGCGGAATAGAGATCGATTCAGTGTATGGATCCAAATCAATACAGAAATCGGGTGGCATCCCCGGCAGGTCTGCAAGAAACACCTCTGGAAACTCATGGACAATTGGTACTGAATTCATGGAATGAACCTCCGCACTAGAATCACGGACATAAGCCAAATAAGCTAGACACCCTTTCTCGACCATACGTCGAGCCTTCATATAAGAGATAACCCTGCTGGTGGAATGGCCATCCGTCCCTCTACACTTTAATCGAGGAAAGCCCTGCAAGGATAAGGTCACTGACTTGGCGTGACAATCTGATACAGCGTGTTAAGGTGACATCCAATCCATACCCAAGATAACATCAAAATCAACCATATCGAAAAGTAGGAGATCCACACTAGTCTCAAGACTCCCAATGGTAACCACACACGAATGATGAACACGGTCTACAACAATAGCATCTCCCACAGGTGTGGACACATACACAGGAGCAGCCAAAGAATCACGAGGCACAACCAAATATGAAGCAAAATAGGATGACACATAGGAATAAGTAGAACTCGGATCAAATAGGACTGAAGCATCTCTACTGCAAACTGAAACAGTACATGTGATAACAACGTCAGATGACTCAGCCTCAGGCTTGGCTGGAAAAGCATAGCATCGGGGCTGGGCCCCACCACTTTGGACTACATCTTTAGGATAGCCCCTAGTTGTTGGGCCTCTACCTCTAGCAGCCTGACCTCCACCTCAAATGGCCTAACCACCCCTCTAGCTGCATGACCCATACCTCTAGCTAGCTGAGCGGGCATTGAAGCACCCGATGCCGTGACCATGGCACAACAACCCTGATGCTGTGAACTGCTCGATGCACGAGGGAAAATTCTAGCAATGTGCCTCGGATCACCACAAGTATAACAGGACCTCGGCTGATATGACTACTGGAGTTGAAACTCACCCTGTCGACCTGAGTAACCACCCTGAAAACTCTGGAGCGGAGGTGCACTAATAGAAGCTGGTGGTGCACAGTAGGCTAGCTGATCGAAATAAGGCATATGAGGGCCACGTCCACCTGAAGCACCGTGGGATGCCTGCAGTGTTGAATGAAACGGACTTGGAGGATGGCATGTACCAAAAGTACCGATGCCTCCAGATGAGGTATCGCAAAACCCACCGGAATGACGAGGCCTCTTGTCAGACCCCTGACCTCCCCTATGTGCAAGAACCACCTCGACTCGCCTGGTGACATTGGCAGCCGCTTGAAAAGAAATATCACTCTTATTCTCCTTAGCCATCTGCAACATGATAGGCTGATCAAGTCCCTCAATAAACCTCTTCACCCTCTCTCTCTCTCTCTCTCTCTATCTCGGTAGGAAGTAGAAGAATGGCATGACGGGCCATATCCACCAAATGGGTCTCATGCTAAGTAACAGTCATAATGCCCTACTGGAGAGCCTCGAATTGCCGACGATACTCCTCTCTCAATGTGACAGGAAGGAACTTCTCAAGAATCTGAGAGAACCGGTCCCAAGTAAGAGCAGGCGACCCAGCTGGTCTGGTCGATACAAAATCCTTCCACCATCTCTTTGTGGAACCCGTCATCTGAAACACAGCAAAATCGACCCTATTAGTCTCAACTATCCCCATGTTCCGCAGAACCTCATGACAGCGGTTAAGATAATATTGTGGGTCTTCAGAAGGTGCACCACTGAAGTGAACTGGAAAGAGCTTGGTAAACTTGTCCAATCTCAATAAGCCCTCATAAGACATAGCTGGTCCATCATCGACCTGTGCTGCAACAACCGACTAAACTACTCCGACTAGCTGAGCTGCTGGAGTTTGATATTGGGAGCCATATGCTCTGGAGTGTGAGTAGCGGGAGTTTGTGCTCCTCCCCCAGCCCGAGAGAGCTGGTGCCATAGGAAATGAATCAGACTGGACACACTCTTCATAAGGCCCACCAATCGGACTAGAGCATCCTGAAGCACTGTGGTGGCGATGAACCCATCCGGGACCTGAGCTGGTCCGACAAGAGAAGTCTGGGTAGGAACCTCCTCATCAAACTCTACCTGAGGCTCCACTGTTGGTGTTGTTGCTCGAGCTCTAGGATGTGCCTACCCCTGCCTCGGCCTCTACCCCTCGTAGGAGCTGCCACTAGGGGCTCTGGCTACTGCTTAACTGAAGATGCAGTACATGTTCTTACCATTTGCGAGAGGACAAGAGTCAAAGATTTAAATTAGCAATAAGAGAACAAAATCGCACGACAGAGAAGAATAAAAGTGAAATTTGTTCCTAAACTTCATAGCCTTTGGAAGATAAGTACAAATGTCTCTATACCGATCCTCCAGACCTCACTAAGCCTACTCGTGAATTGTGAGACCTAGGAAACCTAATGCTCTGATACCACCTTGTCACGACCCGGAATCCCCACCTTCGGGACTGTGATGGCGCCTAACATTTCACTTGCTAGGCAAGCCAACGCTAGAGAATTCTCTAAGCAAATTTTAGTCAATTTCAATAACAGAATCAATTAAGCTAAATGGATGCTAAAATTGAAATGCGGAATAACATAAAGCCCATAATATTTGATACAATTCGGATCTGGAGTCATAACTCACGAGCTTCTAAGATTGTCTACAAACATAGTCTGAAAGTAATACAACTGTTCTGAATGAAAAGAAATAGTAAATTAGGGAAACTAGAAAGTGACTCCAAGGTCTGTGGACGCATGTATATCTACCTTGAGTCTCCAATAAGCATGCCCAAACTGCTATGCCTCACGATCAACTAGGGCTGGTACCAAAATTTGCAAGAAGTGCAGAGTGTAGTATGAGTACAGCCGACCCTATGTACTCGTAAATGTCGAGCCTAACCTCGACGTAGTGATGAGGCTATGACAAGACACTCACATAATAAACATTTGCAAATAACAATATATGTACAAGATAACAATAGATAAAATCTAATCATGTACTATTGGGAGGGGACATCCTAAAGTGTATACAAGATACGATAAATACATCGGAAATGATAACCAAAACAGTCAATATTCCTTTAACTAGTGAAAACAATTATGAAAAATAAAGAAGACTGCACGGCATCACCCTTCGTGCTATTACTCTCAACATCACAATGAAACAATGATACTGCACGGCATCACCCTTCGTGCTTTTACTCTCAAACTCACATATAAATCAATAGATACGACACGACATCACCATTTGTGCATTAACTCTCATAATATGGCACGGCATCATCCTTCGTGCATTAACACTCACAATATGGCACGGCATCACGCTTCGTGCATTAACACTCACAATATGGCACGACATCACGCTTCGTGCATTAATACTCACAATATGGCACGACATCACCCTTCGTGGTTTTACTCTCGACCTCACAATAAAACAGTGGTACTGCACAACATCACCCTTCGTGTTTTAAAACTCTCCCTTACCACATAACAACGAACAAGTAATAACAAGGAGATAGGATCAACAAGAACAAGCCTTACTTCAACAATGGTTCCATAATACTAATCTCAACTTTGGAATCAATACTCAACTATCACAAATACCCATAAACACGGTAAGAATGATCAATTTAACAAATAACTAGTCTAAGCATGGATAACATGATGAAAGTAAGAAATAATTACAAGGAACAAGTCCCACCCGCATGCTTTATCCCGACAACGCTTAAGTACTCGTCACCTCACATATACATTGTACCCAACATCTAAACATGTAGCAAATAGACAAACAAATCCTAATACCTCAAATCAAGGTTAACCACAACACTTACCTCGCTCCAAAAGTCCACTCAAAGCTCAATCACACCTTTGCATTTCAAACAAGCCTCCGAACCAATATAATCTAGCAAATTACCAACCAAACGTTTCAATTTAATCCTTACGAACTACCCAACATTGCAAAGAATTTAGTTTAGGTCATTACTGAAAAAGTCAACAAAAGTCAACCCCCGAGCCCGCATGGTTCAATCCCGAAGTTTGGACCAAAACCCAATTACCTATTCACCCCCGAGCCCGTTTATGTAGTTTGTTTTGGAATCCGACCTCAATTTGAGGTCGAAATCCCCATTTTACAAAAATCCCTAATTCTACCTATAACCCCCAATTTCCACCATGAAAACACAAGATGTTAGGTTGAAATCCTAGGAAATGTAGTGAAAGATTGAAAGAAATTAGTTTAGAATCACTTACCAATGATTTGGGGAAGAAGAGTGCTTGGGAAAATCGCCTCTAGGGTTTTCTTATTTTGAAATTTTGAAGAATGAGCAAAATCCCGTCTAACTCAAGTTTTACTCAGTTGCAGATGTTGCAATTGCTATATCATGTTCGAAATTGCGATAAAAAGGGTCACAATTACGAAATGCTTTCAAAATCCCAGTGATTGCAAATGCGATAAAACAACCGCAAATGCCCCTGCAACCCTCACAAATGTGAAGATCCTCAAAACAGTGTTAAGTTGAAAATGCGACTCTGCCTTCGCAAAAGCGGTATAGACAAGTTCACAAATGCAAGTACAACCTGCCATGCCCTGGCTCGCACATGTGATGGCCTCTTCGCAAATGCGAGCCAGATCTCGCAAATGCGAGACATGCAGTAGACACTAGAAACAAAAATGCATCAGCTATGTTTTCTAAATCCATTTCACTCTGTAGCCTATCCGAAACTCATTGTAGCCTTCGGAGCTCCAAACCAAACATGCACGCAAGTCCAAAAACATCATAATAACTTGCTCGCGCAATCAAATCGCCAAAACAACACCTAGAACTATGAGCTGAACACCAAATCAAATGAAATTTTCAAGACAATTTTAAAACTTCTATTTTCACAACCGGATGTTTGAATCACGTCAAACCAACTCCGTTTCTCACCAAATTTGACAAGTCATAAATATATTATTGGACCTATACCGGGTTCTAGAACCAAAATACGAACCCAATATCCAAAAAGTCAAACATTGGTCAAACATTTTAAAGTCATTACGTCTTTAACTTTCAAATTTCAACAAAGTGTGATAACTCGGGCTAGGGACTTCTGAATTCGATTCCGGACATACGCCCAAATCCCAAATCACGATACGAACTCACCAGGACCGTCAAAACACGAGTCCGAGCATGTTTACTCAATACGTTGACCAAAGTCAACTCAAATGGATTTTAAGGTAAAATTTTCATAATTTCTCAATTTTAACACAAAAGTTTTTTGAAAAAACGCTCGGACTGCGCGTGCAAATTGAGGAAAGCTAAAATGAGGTATTTAAGGCTTCAAAGCGCAGAATTAAGTTCTAAAACATAAGATGACCTATCAGGTCATCACATTCTCCACCTCTAAAACAACCGTTCGTCCTCGAACGGATATTGTAAAGTACTTGAGCTGGTGAAAAGGTGGGGATATATACTCTGTATGTCCGACTCGGACTCCCAAGTAGCTGCCTAGATGGGCTGACCTCTCCAATGCACTCGGACTGAAGGATAACTCTTTGACCTGAACTGATGAACCTGTCGGGCTAGTATAGCCACCAGCTCCTCCTCGTAAGTCAAATCCTTGTCCAACCGGACAGAGATGAAATCTAACACATGGGACGGATCAGCGTGATACTTTCGGAGCATGGACACATGGAACACCGGATGAACTACTGATAAACCCGTTGGCAATGCAAGCATGTAAGCCACCTCTCCCACTCTCTCAAGAATCTAAAAGGCCCGATATACCTAGGGCTCAACTTGCCCTTTTTTTTAACCTCATTACACCCTTCATGGGTGATACCCGGAGCAACACTCTCTCTCCACTAGGAATGCAACATCACGAACTCTACGATTGCCATAACTCTTCTGCCTGGACTGAGCTGTGTGAAGTCGATCCTGAATAATCTTTACCTTATCCAAGGCATCCTGTACTAAAATTTGTACCCAACAACCGTGCCTCCCCTGACTCGAACCATCCAACTGGCGATCGGTACCATCTACCGCATAATGCCTCATAGGGAGCCATATGAATGCTCGACTGGTAGCTGTTATTGTAGGCAAACTCCGCAAGTCGCAAAAACTGATCCCATGATCCTCCCAAGTCTATAACACACGCGCGTAACATATCCTCCAATAACTGAATAGTGTGCTCAGACTGTCTGTCCATATGAGGATGAAACGTTGTGCTCAACTCAACCTGAGTGCCCAACTCACGTTGTACTTCTCTCCAAAAGTGCAAGGTGAATTGTGTAACTCGATCAGAAATGATAGACACTAGCACACCGTAAAGACGGACGATCTCGCGGATATAAATCTCAGCTAACCGCTCTGAAGAATAGGCAACTGCTACATGAATGAAATGGGCTGACTTGGTCAGCTTGTCCACAATGACCCAAACTGCATCGAACTTCCTCTGAGTCTGTGGAGTCCAACAACGAAATCCATAGTGATACCCTCCCACTTCCACTCAAGAATCTCTAACTTCTGAAGCAAACCACTAGGTCTCTTATGCTCACACTTTACCTACTGAGAATTTAGACACCAAACTATATATTCAACTATGTCCTTCTTTATTCTCCTCCACCAATAATGTTGTCGCAAGTCCTGATACATCTTGGAGGCGCCCGGAAATACCAGGAACTGTGGGCCTCCTCAAGAATCAACGCACGAAGTCCATCTATATTGGGCACACAAATACGACCATACATCCTAAAAACTCCATCATCTCCAATAGTAACCTGCTTGGCACCACCGTGCCACACTGTGTCTCTAAGGACAAGCAAATGAGGGTCGTCATACCGTCGCTCCCTGATGCACTTAAACAAGGAAGACAGAGCGACTGTACAAGCTAGAATACGGCTGGGCTCCAAATATCCAACCTCACAAACTGATTGGTCAAAGTATGAACATCTAATGCAAGCAGTCTCTCATCAATTGGAATGTACACAAGGCTGCCCATACTCGTTGCCTTTCTACTCAAGGCGTCAGCCACCATATTGGCCTTCCCGGGATGATACAAAATGGTGATATCATAGTATTTCAATAGCTCCAACCACCTCCCCAGCCTCAAATTAAGATCCTTTTGCTTGAACAAATACTGAAGGCTCTGATGATCCGTGAAAACCTCACACGACACGCTATAAAGATAGTGCCTCCAAATCTTCAGCGCATGAACAATGGCTGCCAACTCCAAGTCATGGACATGGAAATTCTTCTCATGAACCTTCAACTACCGCGACGCATATACAATCACCCTACCATCCTGCATCAATACTGCACCGAGCCCAACATGGGATGCATCACAATACCTTATAAGATCCTGAACCTATGGTAAACACCAACACCGACGTTGTAGTCAAAGCAGTCATAAGCTTCTGAAAGCTCGCCTCACACTCGTCTAACCATCTGAACGGTGCACCCTTCTGGGTCAACCTGGTCAACGAAGTTGCTATAGATGAGAACCCCTCCATAAATCAACGGTAATAACCCGCCAATCCCAAGAAACTCTGGATCTCCATGGCTGAAGTGGGTCTAGGCCAGTTCTGAACTACCTCAATCTTCTTAGGGTCTACCTGAATTCCCTCTACTGATACAACGTGCCCTAGGAAAGCGACTGAATCCAACCAAAACTCGTACTTTAAAAACTTAATATATAATTGGTTGTCTCACAGATTTTGAAGTACAATCCGAACATGATGCTCGTGCTCTTCTCAACTGCTGGAGTAGATCAAGATATTTCAATAAGCACAAACACAAAGGAGTCCAAATAAAACTTGAACACTCGGTTAATCAGATACATAAATGTTGCTGGGGGCATTTGTCAACCCAAAGGACATCACTAGAAACTCATAATGCCCGTACCGAGTTCGAAAAACTGTCTTAGGGACATGGGATGCCCTAATCCTCAACTGATGGTAGCCCGACCTCAAATCAGTATTCGAAAACACCTTGGCACCCTGAAGTTGATCAAATAAGTCATTAATCCTCGGCTTGATGGTGACTTTGTTCAACTGCCAGTAATCTATGCACATCCTCATCGATACATCCTTCTTCTTCACGAACAATACAGGCACACCCAAGGGCGAGACACTGGGTCTAATGAATCTCTTATCAAGCAAATCCTGCAATTTCTCCTTCAATTCTTTTAACTCTGGCGGGGCCAAACGGTATGGCAAAATAGAGATGGGCTGAGTGTCCGGAGCCAAATCAATACAGAAATTAATGTCCCTGTAGGGTGGCATCCCCGACAGGTTTGCAGTAAACACCTCTGGAAACTCATATACAACTGGTACTGAATCCATGGAAGGAACCTCCGCACTAGAATCACGGACATAAGCCAAATAAGCTCGACACCCCTTCTCGACCATACGTCGAGCCTTCATATAAGAGATAACCCTACTGGTGGAATGGTCATCCGTCTCTCTCTACTATAATCGAGGCAACCTGACAAGGCTAAGGTCACTCTCTTGGTGTGACAATCCAATATAGCGTGATAAGGTGACAATCAATCCATACCCAAGATAACATCAAAATAAACCATATCGAGAAATAGGAGATCCACACTAGTTCAAGACTCCCGATAGTAACGACACACGAATGATAAACACGATCTTCAACAATAGCATCTTCCACGGGTGTGGACACATAAACAAGAGGACTCAAAGAATCACGAGGCACAACCAAATATGAAGCAAAATAGGATGACACATAGGAATAAGTAGAACCCGAATCAAATAGGATTGGAGCATCTCTACTGCAAATTGAAACAGTACCTGTGATAACAACGTCAGATAACTCAGTCTCAGGCCTAGTTGGAAAAGCATAGCATCGGGGCTGGGCCCTACCACTCTGGACTACATCTCTAGGACGACCCCTAGTTGGCGGGCCTCCACCTCTAGCGTCTTGACCTCCACCTCTAATGGCATGACCACCACCCTTGGCTGCCTGACCCTTACCTCTAGCTGGCTGAGCGGGTGGTGAAGCACCTGGTGCCGAGACCATGGCACGAGAACCCTGATGTTGTGAACTGCTCGATGCACAAGGGAAAATCTAACAATGTGTGTTTAATCACCATAAGTATAACAAGATCTCGACTGCTGTGACTGCGGACGCTGAAACTGACCCTATAGACCTGAGTAACCACCCTGAAATCTCTGGAGTGGAGGTGCACTAATAGGAGCTGGTGGTGCATTGTAGGCTAGCTGATCGGAATAAGGCATATGAGGGCCATGTCCACCTGAAGCACTATGGGATGCCTGGAGTGATGAATAAAACGGCCTAGGAGGATGGACTCTACCAAAAGTACCCCTACCTCCAGACGAGGCACCGCTAAACCCATCAGAATGACGAGGCCTCTTGTCAGACCCCTGACTTCCCCTCTGTGCAAGAACCATCTCGACTCGCCTGGCAACATTGGCTGTCGCCTGAAAATAAATCTCACTCCCAGTCTCCTTAACCATCTGCAACTTGATAGGCTAAGCAAGTCCCTCAATAAATCGCCAAAATAACACCTAGAACTACGAATTGAACACCACATCAAATGAAATTTTCAAGAAAACTTTGAAATTTCTATTTTCACAACCGGATGTCCGAATCACGTCAAACCAACTCCGTTTCTCACCAAATTTGACAGACAAGTCATAAATATAATATTGGACCTATATTGGGTCCGAAACCAAAATACGGGCCCGATATCCAAAAAGTCAAACATTGGTCAAACATTTCAAAGTCATTAAGGCTTTAACTTTCAAATTTCAACAAAGTGCGATAACTCGGGCGAGGGACTTTCTAATTTGATTTCGGGAATATGCTCAAGTCCCAAATCACGATACGGACCCACCAGGACCGTCAAAATACGAATCCGGATTCATTTGCTCAAAATATTGACCGAAGTCAACTCAAATAAATTTTAAGGCAAAATTTTCATATTTTCTCAGTTTTTAACATAAACGCTTTCTAGAAAAATGCCCGAACTAAGCACGTAAATCGAGGAAGACTAAAATGAGATATTTAATGCTTCAAAGCGCATAATTAAGTTCTAAAATATAAAATGACTTATCGGGTCATCACATTAGCTAGCAACAAGAGAGCCTCAATCTATTTTGATGATCTTCATCAATTTATTAGGGGAATAATAAATCTTTGTCGCGTAGCAATAAAAAGAGAAATAAGATGAAGTTGATGATGAAGTGCTAGAATTATCGATCCAACATGAAATAGAGATGAATTTTGGGTGTAAGGGTTTCAATTGATTTTAGTTTTTCATTCCTCTAGGTTCTCGATGAAAAAAAACACAAAAATGAAGGAGGGAAATGAAAAAATAATTTGGAGGGTGTGTGAAAAGAAGTGCTGCTCTTGGACTTGTTAGAGTTATATTAAAAAAACTCAAGCTTTAGTGGCAATTCTTAATTGCCGGTAAAAAGCGTTTATTCTGAAAATATTCAATTGCCGCAAACATTTGCCTATACGGAATAAATTAGCAACAATTAACTTATTGCCACCAAATAATTGCCGCTACCTTTTTTGTTGTAGTGAGGGAGCAACAGAAATGGAAGGGAGCAGCAGAAATGGCCGGTAACAACACTGGTAACTGAAGCCATCGGAAGAGAGGCAAGTAGTGGCTCCTCATAAACGAGGCCAAAATATTCTTCACCCTCAAATCCTTGGGCGTAAAGTCTATCAACAGGACTTAAGGGGGTTACCAAAATATTCAATATCTTCNGGGGGGGGGGGGGGGTCTTGAGAAACAATGGCTTCATCATCCAAAACAACACGCCTTCTCACTCGTGGCTTCCTCACTAAGGAACCTTCTTTATTATTATCTTCTTCTTCTTCTTCTTCTTCTCCTTCTTCATATCCTTTTTCTTATTCTCCTTCTTCTTCTTCATAGCCACGAGTTTCAATATTCTTCCTCTTAGAAGAAGATATACTTAGAATTTGTTCCTGTGCAGAGCTAATGGAAAGCCTGACAGAAGGAACGCAAGCGGGGCTGATACCTGTAATGACACGACTTGTTGTTTTAAAATTTACGCTCCTTTCAGTGACTTAAGGTCTCGATCAGCTTCGTAATATGTATCATCACCTGCGTGCATGGCCGAGTTTGGTTTCGGAAGATTCGAAATTAAATTTAAAGAAAAATTCTCATTTTGAAGCTTTGATGGAAAGAGTTGACCGGAGAGTTGACTTTTGAGAAAATGACCTCGGAATAGAATTTTAATGACGTCAGTAGCTTTGTATGGTGATTTCGGACTTAGGCGTGTGTTCGAGTTTGAAATTGGAAGTCCGTAGGGCAATTCGCATTTTGGCGAAAGTTGAAAATAGAAGATTTTTAAGGTTGAATTTTTTATAACGGAGTCGGATTTCGATTCCGGAAGTTGGAACATCTCCATTACGTCATTTATTACTTGTGTGAAAAAATTCAAGTCATTCCGGATTGATTTGATACGTTTCGGCGCAAAATATAGAAGTTGGAAGATCTGAAAACTCATAATTCAATTCGATGCGCGACTCGTAATTTCGGCGTTGTTTGACGTGGTTTGAAGCCTCGTCTAAGTTCGTATTGTATTTTGGGACATGTTGGTATTTTTGGTTCAAGTTCCAAGGGCCTCAGGTAGATTTCGGAAGGTTAACGGAATGGATTTCTGACAAAGGAGACCTGCTGGAATTTTTCTGTTGCTGAAGTTGAACTGGGCAACAGCTATTACCTTCGCTTCTGTGGGAGCTTGATCACAGAAGCGATCTCGCAGAAGCGAGGCAGCCCCTTGCAAAAGCAACATTGTTAGGGCTGGGGAAGGCATCATAGGAGCGACACACAGGGTCACAGAAGCGACGAGCTTCGTAGGTGCGCGTTTGGCCATCGCTTCTACGATTGCACAACAACGACATTTTGTCCGCAGGTGCGACCTTTGACTGGACAATACACCTTCGCAGAAGCGTAATTTATCTCGCAGAAGCTAGTTCGCAAATGCGACCAATTTATCCGCAGAAGCGGAAATGGACAGAAACATAAGGCATAAAAAATCAGTGTTTCATTTCGTTTTGGAATTTTTGGGAGCTCGGTTCTTGAGCGATTTTGAGGATTTATTCATGATTTTAACTCAAGTAAGTGCCCTATATTCGAAAGTGTTTATATTTTCAAAATCCATGGTTATATTCATCACTTAATTCGGATTTAGATGGAAGAAATCAAGTTTTTTTGCAAAATCCTTCAAAAATGGAAATTTAAGATTTGGAGGTCAAGTTGTTAACGAAATTTGATAAAATTGGTATGGTTGAACTCGTATCAGAATGTGTGTTCGGATTTCGTGAATATTATGTCGGGTTCCAAGCGGGCCTCACGTTGACTTTTGGTTGACTTTTTAGAATAAAATTTTAAATCGACGTTTTAATATCTGGAATAGGCACGAAATGAATGAAGACTGTAAAATAGGAAGATTCACGAATCTGTTATAAATATTGAAGGGGAATCAACATAACTTTAGTTACAGGTGATCCTCAATAATTACTATAACTGTTACTATTGAATATGATAACGAGCAATCAAGGCAATTAATGCCATTAACGAGTAAGAATTAAGTAGAAAACCCGTTATAGTTGTATATCATTATATAATGACCCATACATCATTTTGTACAATCATCTAAATATCTGTAAATATATGCTATCAATCTTTTACTTTATTTGATTCAAGAGTCCAATCAGTAATTCTGAGGGAAATTAGCAATTATCAATAAATTTTCTTTTCTTACTTATTATTTTCCTATTTTTGTATTGCCAAGAAAGTGAAGTAATTTTGATTAGCAATAACCCGGTTCTTTTTAAGTACGACCATAAAAACTACTTTGGGTTAAAAATATCCATCGAGTTCTTTCACTGAATTTTTACTGTCATTTTCTTTTGGGTTTTCCTTATGCACCAGAGATTCGAAAATATTTGACTATTTATTATTCCCAAATAATTTTCCGTTTAGAGTTGAAAGAGACAATATTAAAAGAATATTTAGTTATACATGGGGTGGTTCATGAATTTCACTGAAAACCTTTTTCAAACAAATTTCTCAATACTTCATTAGTAATTCACTATTTACAAATTGATAAATCGAATAAATATTTATAAATACTAAATATTAATATTTGTTGATATGAAAAATATTGTTTATGGCAAATTATAATTATAAGTATTATGAACAAAGGAATGATAACAAAGAAATGATAGACGGTGGCATGGTTCCACCTCCAAGGCTCCAACTTATATGACCCGTAGCGAATCACTACCTTAACGAGACTACCCTGTTAAGTTCTCCGTTTCAAGATCAACCAACAGAAGATTACCACGTGTCCCCTCAATGCAACGACCTCGTTTCGCCACCGCATGATCTAAGCACCGCCTACGTGATCTTATTACAATTGCAACGTGTCCATATGGTAACCGGCTATAATCGGTTTTGTAGGGTTAACCAACAGGTCTAGCCGGTCAGTTTCCCGCTAGGTATAAAAATCGCGATCGAAGTTTCCTCGGATTAATTAGTCCCTAAAATCTCTCTCTATCTGGTTTTAGCTCTTGCAAGGTTTGTAGCTCTTCTTTTCCAGTGTAGTTTTTTTTTTTAATCTGTTTCCGTTTTTTATATTTTCCTGAAAGAATTATGTAGCTTTAAACTTTTTGGTTGTAATTGCTGTTATCTTAATACAATGAGCTGCCAATGTCAATTTTGTCGAATTTTGTCTGTTTGTTTCTTGATCTTTTGATATAATTTACAAGTGGGGTGAAACTAAAGCTAATCAGAAGATGAATTAGTGTTCTAGAGATGGTTTTCTTTAGAATTTGCTTAAGATTCGAGTAATTTTTTTTACTGTTGTACCAAATTTTGGGTACTGGGTGCATGCAAAAAATGTCTACTTTTGGGAGTTTGTTTGATCTTACTTGTAATTAACCTTTTTCTATGTTCTGGACTTTTTAAGTTAAGATTATCTGGGTTTAAGCTAGGTAAAGTTCTGTTTTTTTTCTTTTTTCTTTTAACTGTTTTCAAGATTAGGGTTTTTATGGATGCATAAATTACTTGGGTTCTTAATATGTAATTCTTGTTGACTTTTTTCTTCTTCTAATGATGAGTATGCAAAAATGTTGTTACTATACAGGACAAAAAGATCTGGTGCTGCATTTTGTTGGTGAGGATAGTAATTTATTCGGATAATTTGATGTTTCTAGATTGTTTTGATGAAATTTTGAAGGTTACATAGGAAGTTCTGAACTTAGTTCTGCACTGTAGAGCCTGAAAAAAAAAAGGTTAAGCACTGGAGAGGTACTTGGGTTCCAGCCACCAGGGGATTGTGCCTCCAATGGCGCCTTCTCGGGTGGCTGGAGGGATGGCACATTCTTCTTCAAGTTCTGGTATCTTTTTCCAAGGAGATGGACAGTCTCAAGTTGCCGGAAATTCTCACTTGACTTCATCTTTTGGGAATTCATCGAATTCACTACCTGGAAATCCACGGTCAAGTTTGGGTCCTCTATCTGGGGATGTTAGTAATACAGTTCTGAATAGCGTAGCAAGCTCAGGTCCTAGTGTTGGGGCAAGTTCATTGGTTACGGATGCCAATTCAGGACTTTCCGGGGGTCCCAATCTTCAGAGAAGTGCCAGCATTAATAATGAATCCTACATGCGGTTGCCTGCATCACCTTTGTCATTTTCTTCTAATAACATAAGTGTGTCTGGTTCATCAGTCATGGATGGATCCTCCATGGCTCAGCAAAGCTCTAACCAAGACCCAAACTCCCAACAACCTCAACATAATCAGCAGCATCAGGGCGCTTCTAGTGCCACATCTTTACCCACATCTAGAGTGGGTCAGGTTCAGCTGCCTAATGGTCAAGGCCTTAGGGTTCCAGGATCATTCACCCAGGATCCTGTTGCTTTGTCGCATATGCAAAAGAAACCGCGTCTGGACATCAAGCAGGAAGATATTCTGCAGCAGCAAGTTCTGCAACAGTTGTTGCAAAGACAAGATCCTTTGCACATGCAGAACTCCAATCCTCAGTTACAAGCCTTGATTCAGCAGCAGAGGCTGAGGCAACAGCAGCAACAACAGCATCAGTTGTTGCAGTATCTGCCACCGATGCAGAGAGCCCAGCTACTGCAGCAACAGCAGCAGCTGCAGCTAAGGCAACAACTTCAACAACAAAGCGTGCAGCCTGTATCAGCCATGAAGCGCCCATCTGATGGGGTCTTGTGCTCTAGACGGTTAATGCAATACTTGTATCATCAGAGGCAACGGCCTCCTGTGAGTGACATTGTTTCTAGTTCTGATGAATGGCCCATATAGAACAAGTTCATGTATCTCATTTCTATTTGATTTACTATGTCTAATAGGATAACTCTATTGCCTATTGGAGAAAGTTTGTGGCTGAGTATTATTCCCCGCGGGCAAAGAAGAGATGGTGCTTGTCATTATACGAGAATGTTGGGCATCATTCACTTGGCGTGTTTCCACAATCAACCATGGTAATATTTATTATCATGGATTTTCTATTTGAATTAGTTTCTTCTTTCTAAGGCCTAAAGTTAGAAATAGTTCTACGACCACTGCTATCAGTTAGTGTTCGTTTTGTTCAACCTCATGAGCTGTGCTGAATGCTTAGTTCAGAGAGAGTATTGTATGGTCATATGCTTGGTGTTGTCTATTTTCTTCTTGTGATATTCTCCTGCTTGCTTGATATATTATGGCTCTGTGGTCTTCCATAACTTTGATTCATCATCTCCTTAAACTAATTCCATAAGCAACATATTCTAATTTTTTTTGACTCTTTTCCTTTTTTTGGCACCAGGATGCATGGCATTGTGATATTTGTGGCTCAAAATCAGGCAGAGGATTTGGTAAGTGGAAGTTGTCAAATAGTAGTCATTGATTTGCAGCTGACACATTACTATAAGTGGTGTTAGGTTATGTCAGGTTCCAGATATTGCAATTCCATAACTCGTGTAGTATCAACTTAACTTATAGCACAGCTTGATACATAGAGTTAAACCATTTTTTACAATAGGAGGTTTTAGGTTATGTCAGGTTCTAGATATTGCAATTCCATAACTCGTGTAGTATCAACTTAACTTAGAGCGCAGCTTGATACATAGAGTTAAACCATTTTATACAATAGGAGATGCAATTGCCTTTAACATCTACTTGAAAGACTGGAGTAAGTATGGGTAGGTTTGGTGAATATTATTGTTATGCATCAAGGTCAAATTTCAACTTGTATCAGACGCACTATCTGCATAAATACACTATATTGTCTAGTTTCACCTCATTGGGCCATAGTGAAAGTTGGTGCAGTCTTTCTTGGATCCAAGGAACTGTTGGGAAAGGACATATTGATTCAAGGTTCAACTTATCTCTTCCAAGAAGGGTAGATTTCTTGAAGGAATTAACATTTGGACCACAATAGATGGAGCTGTGTAAACGTGACATTCAGAAAAAGCAAAGATGGCCTTGCATGAACCTGTTTGCTGCTAGTAAAATATATGCAAGTGCTTATCCAAATTAGAATATTAATAGGTTCCAAACCTGGGACTTAATTGTCAATGTCGTGAAGATTCAACTNCCCCCCCCCCAAAAAAAAAAAAAATAAAGACTAGGAGAAGTGTAAACTTGTATCTAAAGTCTTAAGATGCTCATTTATACAGTCATGACTTGGTGATTTAGAAAACTGCTAGAGTTATCCGTAGAGGGTGCTCTTATTGTTTGCTTTAGAATAGGAAATACACGATCTTATTGATGCATTGATTCGTGGCTCATGGGATCGTCCTATGACATATCCATTTCTGGTCACATTTGGTTACCTGTGTCACATCAAAATGTGAAGCATGTCAAGTGGCCACAGTTCCAACTCTTGCTTCCTTTGTGCCCTCAGTCGTCAGAATATGCCAAAACTGATAATTGTCAGCCTCAAAGGCGCTAAGACATCTGACTCAGCATCCATGTGCTATTTGAGACAACAAATATCGACGGAAAAGTGATATATAATTCAAAGAAGCGTTACAGGGGAATATATTACTGCTCAGGAAAAGAGAATTAGATATTTAGTACGATTAAAGTAGTCATCCTATCTGATTTAGAAACTTTATACTGCATCTTTTCATATGAAATAGAGTTTTAAAATGAACTACTTATTAACGTGGTTCTTACTTCATATGTTTCTTTTTATGCAGTTTTCTCAATCGCTTTCTCCATGTAAATTTATAGTTATCTTTTCTTTGAATTACATGTGTGGTTTTATTTTTCTTTATCAGCTTTCTTCAGTCACTTTAATGGCTCCGGTTAAAGTCCCTGGAGACATTTTCTTTTCAGATCTTTTTTGCTTCAACAACCGAGTCTAAACATTCTTGGCATAAGCATCTGCTTCATAAAAGTTTGCGAGAAGAAGATAGTTATTATTTACTTAGCTAGTACTGGAGGTAGAACTGTAGAAGACTGGCATTTTGAAAAGACGTCATTCAGGGTTTTCATATTCAAAGTAGAAGTTTTCATCTGCGGAGTTTTAGCAGACTCTGCAGGAAATAGAAGGAGATGAGGGGATAGTTGATGTGTTAACAATTCACTATTGCCAGACCTCCCCCCACTTTCATCCCTCCACGGGAAAAAAGTCAACGAAAGAAAAATAATGCACCCAAAAACTCTTGGACAAAGCACGAGGTTGCACGGAAGAATCTGAGAGATGATGCCATAAGACCTGTCTACCTGAAATCTGAATTTTTGTCAGCATACATTGCAATGATTAGGGTCTTCATCTCATAATCATGATTACTACCAACTAATTGATCTGCTTGTTTCTGACTAGCTTCTTGTTCTTGGTGTTTTGTAACAGAGGCAACTTTCGAAGTTCTTCCCAGGCTGAACGAAATCAAATTTAGCAGTGGTGTCATCGATGAACTATTGTTTTTGGATTTTCCGCGTGAATGCAGGTTCCCCTCAGGATTAATGATGTTGGAATATGCGAAAGCAGTTCAGGAAAGTGTATATGAACAACTTCGCGTGGTTCGAGAGGGTCAACTCCGAATCATTTTTACCTCTGATTTGAAGGTACTGTAAAAAATGATCAGCTGTGAGGGCATAATTTATTTAAGTCGTCTATAGCTTTGCTTTTTCTGCTTCTCCTCAGATATTGTCATGGGAATTTTGTGCTCGGCGCCATGAAGAGCTTCTTCCTCGGAGATTAGTTGCACCTCAGGTATTGAACTAAATTAAAAGTTGCACTTGCCCCAGTGGTTTTTTCAGTTACATGAAGTTGGATCATCCTTAAGATACAGTTTGGCATTCTTTTTAACGTTTAGTATTGTTCACTCGTCTGACCTATAGGTCATGGGTTCGAGCCATGGAATCAGCTACCGCTGATACATGTATCAGGTTAGGCTGCCTCCATCACACCTCTTGGGTGTGACCCTTCCTCCGGCCCTGCGTGAATATAAGATACTTGGTGCACCGAGCTGCCCTTTTTTATTGTTAACTCATTAAGATAGTGAAGGATCTCAATCTTCGTTCTGTTTTTTTAGTATATCCTATTCGGCGAACATGTTCTGTTTTTCTCAGTTATATGACGGTGGCTATCTGGAGTCCTCAATGTTTGGAAGATTCCCCAATTTCGTTTAATGACCACCTCCGTGCTGTTTCTTGGATAGAATGCTCTTGCAACTAATGTATAGGAACATGTAATCTGTTCGACTGTTGTGTTCTGTCACCAGTGATTTGATTCAACTGCACTGCTGGTGGCCACCCGCTTTGCTGGAGGGTCTGGATATTTTTTCTTTGGAATAAAAGAGAAGTCCAATTGACCCTAGCTCTACCAGTTGGGCCAACCTAACTAACGCACTTACTATGCCCTTTCAACTTCATCTTGGCGACTCTCACCTGACAATGAATGAAGAGCAATTTCAGTGTTTACAATTTTTCCTCATAGCATTTTTGTTTGCAGGTGAATCAATTGCTGCAGGTTGCTCAGAAATGCCAAACTACATTAACAGAAACTGGACCTGATGGGGTTTCTCAGCAGGATTTACAAGCAAACAGCAACATGTGAGTTGAAAGCTATTCGTCTGCACTTATCCCCNCCCCCCCCTCCCACTACATGAGAGTCTACTTGTCTGATTTCATGCTACTTTCTCAGTGTGTAATTCATTTTGTTTCTCCTTCCATTTTAGCTGATCTCCAGTTTCTCTCCATCTACTAAGTTGCATATAGGAATCGACTTTGTACTGAGAGTAGTGTCTGTTATTGTGTTTATTCGGCAGTCTCACTTAGGCGTACCTTATCCTAAATAATAAATCCACTTCCAAACCCCGCCCCCCCCCCCCCAAAAAAAACACACACACACAAAACGCTCTCTTTTGCTGCTAATAACTGAGATATGCACCTAAGAGAGAAGTTTGGTTGATTTTAAAGTTATAGAGAACCGACGAGGATTTATTTGGAACTACATGAGGTAAAAGCACTTCTAACCTTGGGGGATAGAATTCTCACCAAGTCTGAGAGATGTATTGTCTCTTATGTCTTGCAATTGGTTTGAATTATAATCTCATGTCGCATTGTTGATACTTTTCTTAGGGTTGTCACAACTGGGCGTCAACTTGCCAAGAGTTTGGAGTTGCAGTCACTTAATGATTTGGGATTTTCCAAGAGATATGTGAGATGCCTACAGGTATGTTTGAATGGATATGGATGAGAAGATAGACTTCTTGAGGAAGAAAACACGACATAAATTTTCCTCACTCTTTCATGTGTAATCAAAGCATTGGCTTTGCTTATCTGGCTTTCTAATGTTTAGTACTTGAATTCGTTGGCATATGATGTTCAGATAGCTGAGGTCGTGAATAGCATGAAGGACTTGATGGATTTTTGCAGAGATCATAAAGCTGGTCCAATTGGTAATAGATTTGTTTTCTACATATGTTTGGAACTAAAACTGAAAATACTCAATCTTTCGACATTATTATCTGTACCATGATAGATTGTAATTTTAGAGTGTCTTTTGCATGTTAGGAGAATGCTAAAAACTGGGACATTACTTCTCTGCTTGTTTTGCAGAGGGCTTAAAAAATTTCCCACGACATGGTACTGTAGCCAAATTTCAGGCACAAAATGCACAGGAAACAGAGCAGCAGGTGGGTATTCAGGGTCTGCCAACTGATCGCAGTGCGTTGAACAAGCTTATGTCATTGCACCCTGGGTTTAATAGCCAAATGAGCAATAACCAGCACATGGGTGGTCGGGGAACTTTAAGTGGCTCTGCACAAGCTGCTCTTCAACTCACAAACTTCCAAAATTCGCTAATGCGGCAAAATTCAATGAATGCAAACTCAAATACAACCCAACAAGATGCTTCTCCTTTCAATAATTCGAACCACTCTCAATCTTCACTTTTGCAAGGGCCAAATGGTATATTGCCAGGAACAATGCAGAACTTACCTGTCAGTGGCTTGTCAAGTACCAATCTGCAGCAACAACAGCAGCGATTACTGAATAGTGGCTTGCTCCCACAAAATCAATCTCAATCGTCGCATGGTAGCCAGGTCCTACAGCAACAAATGATCCAGCAGCTCCTCCAGGACATGAATGCTAACAGCGGTGGTTGTGGAGTTCAACAGCAGTGCCTTGCTGGACAGAGTGGAGATGCTAGTGCTTCTAGGGAAGGGCTTGCATTTGGAAACAATAGTTCTGTGGCTGCTGCAACAGCTACACATGGGCCGGGAAGCAGTGTTGGACCAACACCAAGTAGAAGCAACAGTTTTAAATCGGCTTCTAACTGTGAACCCTCAGCATTGGCTGGTAATAGTGCTTTCAGTCAAAAAGCTCCAGATTTGCCTCCAAGTCTGCATTTATCAGATGAGATGGTCCCAGATATGACACATGAATTCAGTGAAAATGGTTTCTTTAGCAGTGATCTTGACAACAATATGAATTATGGATGGAAGGCTTGACTGACATGTTTTGCTCCTTTTGGTTTTGATGAGAAAAGGAACTGCTATATATCTTTGTACAGGTTGATTGTGTTAGGTTTTTTGTTTTCTTTTGATTCTTCCCTATTTTGTAGTTTGAGGCTGTTGTGGTGTTAAGCACTTGCCCTCTCTAGGTATTTAGGTCTACTTTCTTTACTTTCACACACTCTTGGTGTTTACACCTCAAAAACCATCCACAAGTGTAATCTATAGAAATGGACTGGAGAACATTATTAACTGCTATTACTATTCTGTTTCAGTTCGTTTGCCCTTCTGGCCTTCATATCTGTGAATACGTGTATTAATTGTTGCTGAATAGAGGATGTGAATGACTAAAGGAATTTCCCTCGGGAGCATGAAACTTGCAAGATTTTGAGTAATTTCTGGCTTTCTGTTCCTTTCACTCTAACTGATCCCAATCAAAACTTTTATCAATTCAATTTTGATTCATGTCCTTTCATACAAGGCCACATGTCTCGAGTACTTTGATTTTCCTTACCCTTTAACGTAATGGACCAATTCCCCCCTTCCATTTTTTGGTGTCGCACGGAAAATAATTTCTACTGTCGAACAGGTAATCAGAGATGCCTCTAGTCTCATATACTTTCGACTTCCATACAAATCCTCTTCTATAGCTTTTCAGAGGTTTCAGGTCAAAGAAGAGTTGAGAGAAATCGCGACTCCATTTAAGGCAAGTAACAAATAGTTAGATCTTTTGGTGCTTCCAAAATCTGCTTGTTCCCTTTCACCGAGACTCTTCAAGAAGAACAATTATCGCTGTATCCACTTTTACCTGCCTTTTCTTTTGGATTTTATATTGGCAATTTGTGACTGAGTCATAATAGAAAGAAAGATTACAAGAATCTCTCGTTGGCGCAAGGCCAAGCACTGTTATGGTTGTAAGCAAGAAAACTAACAAAGTCAACACTCAGGTGAATAATTAATTTACAGAGCAGCAAAGAAAGGTAAGATCTATACACTCAGAAACTAGAATCTGTCATTCCCAACTGTTTAAGGCCCAAAAAAGGGCATCCAAACTAGACATCATAATACTCATCTGAATCATCATCAACCACGACAGCTCCAGCTCCTAGCAGTGTATTCAGGATCATTTGCTCCCATCCCCTTAAGTTTGAACCAAAACTACGAAGCCGAGGACTACTTGACTCTCCTTCAGAAAATTTACTACGTGATTGGCACAAGTTTTCTTTTGGGTAATACTTCAGGTTCCACTTCCCGGATTCATCAAGTATCTCAACATCAAATGCTGGCAAGAGTGGTCTTCCAACAACTTGAACATGCGACACACTATAAATAAGGGAATCAACAAAGATTATCTTAGAAATCCTGAAGGCGTGAGATTATATTTATGCCCTTTAAAATGCATGTCCTCATTTAGGTATACGACAACTATATGGTAGACTATGACTGCAGTAAAAGCAGGAAATAAAAGACGTTTTGAATTTTGAGGCCAAGAAACCAAAAGAAGGAACTGACCATATATAATATTGACCATCCATTTCTTGTCTTTGAACTCTGCCTAAGAGCTCTACTTGTAGGACTCCACCAATGCAAAGAACAGGATCTGGCAGCTGAAACTTCTGCAAGCTATTCTCCTGTAACCATAAGAAGAAAACTTAGCTGTTCCAAAGTCAAGACACATACAAGAAAAAAATCTTAACCAAAACTGAGCTGCAGCTGAAGTAGAGTTTAAATTGTTTGCTTTCGTCAGCAGAGAAGAAGATTAGTTCATGGATGAGCACCTAACAGCTGTGTTAAAATGAGTAATATACTTCCGCCAAGCACATGTTCCGACACAAGTAAGACCAGGAAATAAGCTTAGTTAGGGAAAACCAGTAGTATGACTTGGGAACTAGCTATCATTCCAAGAGTAGATGTCAGCCTAGAGCATCCATTTGATCGCTTCATGGATAAGAACTATCCAGAATAAAAGAAACTGAAATACTGTTACTGTTTCGCACCTGAGCCATGGGAAATGCTGGTGAGGTATATGTCCATATGATCTTGTCCAACAAAGATCCTTGAGCAGCCGCAGATTCATGTCCCTTGTCACTTTCTACATCTATCTTAACGTTAGGATGTCCCACTCTGAATCTCACAGCTTTGGCTGAATAAATGGGAAAGCCAAACTGGAAATACGCTGTTACAAGATCATAATATTTCTAGTTAATGAGAAAAAACAAATAAGCTGAATGAACAAATCCATAACATCACAGAAGATAAGAACTTGAGGTGCAACCTTGAAATGGTTGTACATGAAATTCTGAAATCAAGCACAACTTTGAGATTAATTTATATGTTAGTGTCTCAGGAACAGTAGGATCAGTTTCTCCTCCACTTGACCAGTATGAAGCCCTGCGGCCAACCCGGTCACTCGGTTCTAATGTATTCAGAATGCTTTCTTCAGGATAGTTATCAGTGCTTGATGCAAGGATTGCATCTATTAAGCAATCTTTTCTCGTACAGTTGGAAAGGCCTTGTGCCATAAATGCATAAACTCTGTGTTCCCACTCCAGACATGACCACTCCGTAGATTTTTCAGGCTGAGATACCACTGGTGTAATCGTGTTTTTAACTTCAGTCATATTTGCAACACTTGATATTTCAGGAAATCTTCTTAAACAGAGATGCTTACACAATCCATTTCCAATCACTGCACAAAATTGTGTTGTCTAAAGTGAGATGGCTTGGGAAAAAGATCAAAAAGGATGACAGAGACATAGAAACCCTGATTTTTTTGTTTCAGCAAAGAAACTCTTGCATAATAATATACTCATACCATTCCTTTAACAACATAAGGCACGAAGCATTAAGTGTTGATGAAAACGGCTGTAAATAAGCTACGTAAAAAGATTAAGTTCTCATCCATAGAAATAACAGCACCTCTGCTTGGCTATCTATTTAGAATGGAAGTAATGGAATGGGAAGGGAAGGGAATGGAACTGCATTTTATATTATACCACAGCCAATTTCAAGAAACCATTTCACGGTCATGTGTGTGATATGATGGACAAATATAAAACCCATAAAACCAGGCACCCAACAAGTATAATAAGCGAAGTCACCAATCCCTTGAAGTTTATTCCATTTGATTCCAGCCGAGACAAATAAAATTACAGCTAGCACCAACAACAAGAAGTTGGAGGCAGGCTACATGAATCCACACTGACCATGCTTCTCCATTTAAGCTCAACTCATATCATCAATATACAAGCTTATGACATAGTAAAGCAAATTGGGGAGCAGAAATGAAATGAAATGCAATGGTAGTGAAAGGAAAGGCGGTCATAGTTTACCGAATTGGCGCCAAGAACTAGAAACAGCAGAAACCCGAACAAGATCAGAGGGATCCTCCAAACACATTAAGATCTTTATAGACATATCAGGCAGAAGCCATTGCACAAAATCCCCACATCTCTCCATTTCTTTTGTTTACAAACTTATTCTCCCAAAATTAAATCTCGTAAAGCTTCAATCTTTATATCACTCTAAGGCGTTCAGTCACCTATCAAACCCAACAACAATAAGACAAACTTAAAAACCAAATAATCTGATACATTAGTACAACAGTCAAACAAGTAAGCAAATTTAAGAAGGAATTAATCTTTAAGGTTGAATTCAGTATTCCAATCCAAGAAACCAAACAGACAGAAAATTCAGGCTCTTGAGAAAATTGGGTTCCAACTTAAATTTCTGGCAGAAAAAGAAAAACACAAAGAAGACAATAAAGACTCAAAATTAAATTACTGAAACCTATTCATTAAGAAAGGAAGAGATTTTTATAACAGGAGAAGGGAAAAGTACAAAAAAGAAAAGGATTGTGAAGAAAGGAATTTACCTTTTGCAAGAAGTAGACAATAGGATAAGGATCTAAACAAATGAAAATGACAAAGAGAAAGGAGTTGATTAATGGGCGATGGCATAAACCGCACCAACCGACAGCCACAGCTAAAGGGAAAGTAATTAAAACTAAAAAGGATATTAGTAGTATATACAAAGTCAAGACTCAAATGTCATTATTGATTGATAACACGCCATTAGGGACAATAATTAAGATTATTTATGTCTTTACTTTCGATATGGACTATTTCTGAAGCAGAGAGGATACAGGATGAAAGGGAAAAGACCAAAGGGCAGGTTTGATCGTATTCAGCGGAGGGGTCACTGTCATTGTCTGGTGCACGTGTCAAGTTTTGCCCTTAGCTTTGGTTACCCTTATACGTTAGAGAAATTGAACAAGTGGTTGAAACATGGTTGACACCCCATTTTATGCTCCTTTCTTTCTGGAATTACCGATCCAAGAAACGTGCTTATACATGTTAAGTTTCATAAGTTGTTGGATTAGAGCCCGTTTGGATTAACTTATTTTAAGTATGTTTAAGCCAAAATAGTTTTTAAGTTCTTTTTTAGTGTTTGGATAAAGTAAAAAAAATATTTTTTATAAGCTAAATGACAAAAATAAGCCAAAAGTCAAAAACTAGAATTCCTAACTTATGACTTTTGGCTTAAAAGTCACTTAAAACAAGTCCATTCAAACGGGCTCTAAGTAGGCGTTTGGACATAAGAATTGTAAAATTTCAAAAAATGGTGATTAAAAAATTTTCAAGTGAAAATGATATTTGAAATTTAGAGTTGTGTTTGGACATAAATTTCAATTTGGGTTGTTTTTGAAATTTTGTGAGTGGTATGAGTGAAAATTGTGAAAAATAATTTTTTGGAGTTTTTTAAATTTTCGCAAAATTTTCAAAATGCATCTTCAAGTGAAAATTGAAAATTTTATGAACAATCGCATATTTCAAAAAAAAAAATATTTTGAAAAAAAGAAAAAAAAATTTTATGTCAAAATGGGCTCTAAGATTATATTGCACTCATACTTAAAAGATGTAAAGCTGTAACTCATTGTATCATATAGGGTGTATATAGGTCGGGTTGTATCAGATTTTTCAATTATCAAACCAATTAATGGTGTTAGATTTTTAAATTTGTAAACCAAATCAAATCAAACCAAAGCAAACCAACAAAGTCGGATTTTTTAATCTTGGTTTTTCTCGAATTTTTCGATTTGTCGATTTTTTCCCGGTAAAGTCTTCATAGAATAAAATATGTATGCTCCAAATATATCTTAAGTCCTAGTAAAATACAACTATATAATGTATTTTCCAAGAAACTACACGATAATATGAGGTAAGTCATAACATTATACTAAAATATTCAATAACAAAGATAAAATAATAAAATTACATAAAATAAATATTGTAAATTAATAAGCCATAATGAAAATTAACATAATATAAAATACTATATAGGTCATGCCAAAATAAGTATAGCTAAGTATTAATATTAATTACATAACTAAGCACTAACGAAAAAGATAAACTAAGTTATGCATTTTCATTATAAACCAATGTAAAACTAAAATAATTATCCAACACTATCGTCATTCCTAATATTGAATTGAATTTCTTTTGTTAGCACTAGTATTGATTTGAATTTTGTTTGAGTTACTATATTTATGTGCTTTAAAATTTATTTACCATTCAAGAATGTTAAGTCTAAACTTGAAATAATAAGTTAAAAGATAAAACTATGAAAAAAGTTTAAGAAATATTTATAAATTACTTTACAATAAATATTTGTATGTATAAAATATTTTAAAAAATTATATAAATGTACTATTGGGTTAGTTTGGTTTCAGTTTGATTCGTTTTTGGTTAACACCAAACTAAACCAAATATGGTCGGATTCTATTTTTCAATACCAAACCAAATCAAACCAAACCACATCATTTTTTCCTATTTGACTCGAATAATCAGTTTGATGCGGTTTATCGATTTTCTCAGTACACCACTAGTATCATACATACAAATCTTATTTTGCTCTTTAGGTTAAAAGTTAAAGGCTCTTTCTCAAAAATAATTGTCCTGTTCTCTATTTTTTTGGGATACATCATCACTTAATTATCTATATGGACTAATGTCATGTTTCTTTTATTTGTAACACGAAAGTCACTCAACTATCTAAAAGAAGAAAAATATTATTTTTTATAAAAAGAGAGATGCATTTGCAACGACATTTTAGCATTTTGGTTTTATTTAGCGTGTAGATTTTAAATTTTTAGCGGGTCGGTTAGGTATATGAGTGAAGTTCTATGTTTTGTTTAGGTATTAATTATTTTATTTGGTCCAAAAATATAAAAAGTCCATGTGGACTGCCATGTCATATTTTTTCACCGAAAAGTTTGATAATTTTGGTAAAGTGATCATTTGTGTGCAATAGAAATAGTTATGTGATTTTTCTATTACAAATGAAAGAAAAGTGACTTTAGTCTATAATTTGAATAGTTAAGTGATCATCTGAATAATGTAATCTATTTTTAATATGTCAAAATTGTCTCATTTTTTCTTAAAGCGAATATTTCGTCGATATTTTTCAATATCTTGCTGTCAACTCTACTCTATACGAAAAACATCTAAACTTGGGGAGTGTTTGGTATAACGAAAAATATTTTTCAAGAAAATATTTCTTGAAAAATAAGTAGTAATTTTATTCATTTTTTAGTGTTTGGTACGCAAATTAAGGAAAATAACTTTTCAAGAGTATTCATAAAAAATTTAGATACATTAAACATGAAGCCATAAACTTTCAAACCAACAATCTTCCGAACCCACAAATTTCATAAACTTCCGAACCGCTAAACTTTCGAAATTGCGAAATTTCAAACCCGTAAACTTTATAATTTCTAACCGTAAACTTCCAAACACATAAACCTACGAACTCATAATTTTAAAACTTGTAATATTTCAAACCTGTAAACTGAAAGATTAAAAACTAAAACTGAAAATTGAAATTACAAATAACCAAAGAGTAAAAAAAAAAATAAAAAAAATATGCGGGGGTTGGGGTGGTGCAGAAAAAAGAAAAAAAATAGAAATTTAGAAATTACAAAAAAAAAATAATTTATTTTTTGGTGCGGGGTGAGGGCAGTAGGGGGTGTGGTTTGGCGGGATGGGTGGTGCACAAAAATGAAGAAAAAAAATATTTAAAATTACAAAAATAAAATAAAATATTTTTTTTTTGCTGGGAGGGAGGGGAGTAGTAGGGTGGGTGGTGACGGAAAAAAAAAATTTGAAAACAAAAGTCTGTTTGGAGAGAGGGGATGGGGTGGCTTGGGATGGGGTGTGGTTAGGTGGGTAGGTGTGAGGGTGTGAGGTAGGTTGGTGAGGGTGTGGAATATGATGGGGAAGGTTGAGAAGGAATTTTGTAAAATATTTTCCCTTTTCTTGATAAGGAAAATATTTTTCTCCAATTAAAAAAAAAAATGAATTCGTGTGAAAAATATTTTTCAAAATATTTAAATCAATCAAAATCGAAAAATATTTTCCTTAAACTATTTGATTTCGCATAACTACACCCTTTTTTAGACTTTTGCCAACATAATAATTTAAGCTATTTTACTGATTTGTAATCATTTTTGTGTTCCTTGTTATCGGAGTTCACCTAACTCATCTTATACATGCTTGCCATTTCAAATAGCCATGCACGCTTTTAGCATGCTTTCCATTTTAAATTGTCATTCAAGCTTTTAGATGGTAGTCTTTAGTTTAATGATCCTATTTTTTTCCCCCTCTTTTTCTTTCCCAGTTAACAGGAAAATGAGGAACGTTCCTTGTGCAGCTTGTTTAACCAAAAAATATATCTCTCAGTTGAAATCTATATTTAGAAGAAAACAGGTTACTGATAATCAAATTTTACTTCACTTCTATAATAATTTTTTAGAAAATAATAAAAATAATAGAGAAAATTAACAAAGAGAAATAAAGAATGAATCGACAATCAACCCCTAAAATCAAAGCTGGAAACTTTGATAAATAAGAGAATAATAAAGTGTATTTTAGTAGTAACAGTAATCTGCCCTTACAAATGAAATTCTTTATCCTTATATAGGAATGTACAATCATAACGGGTTTCACACTTAATTTGGATTCATTATGGGCAATAATTATATTGATTTCCTACTACCATAGATAACCGTTATTCCCTTCTTTTTAACTTTTATTCATTTTGTTCACGCCTTTTCTTCGACAACTCTCAAGCCCGGTTCTCTTCTCTGTACTGTCTCGTAGGTGTTTCTCCCGTACCTTCCTTGTATTCATAATTCCATTAATTGAGAGTGCCACTTGTCACTATATCGATGTTCTTGTCATGCTTCGTCACCTTACTATTAGTCCACGCGTAATGCCTTTTCTTCACCAATACAAATAGTCCCCGCACTTTCTGAATATTCTCAACTGAATATTCGGGCAGTGGTAAGTTTTTATGGCGGGAATTCTTTGCTGCGATTTTTCGAGTATCATCATGTCTCATTCATAATCGATGCAACGTATGTCACATCTATTTAATGCCCATGCCACATGGCTTCTAACAATTGGATTTGTAGTTTTTAAAGGCTTTTTAGGGTTTTTTTGCGGCTGCGTCAGTCATGAAGTGACGGTTCCATTATGACGCTTCATAATGTCCAACTTTAATGATGGTCGTGCCTTCGTATAAATACTTCATTCGTTTTTGATTTCTTGGAGTCTTTCTTCTTCAGAATCCATTACATTACCTCTTCTTTGTATTTCTGCACCCTTCCTTCTATATTTCTTTGGATAATCATGTCTTCGACAACACCATGCCCTAGCAAAGTTGTGATTGTTGATGAACTTGCTACTTCTACTGCCCCTACTTGAAGTACGAGAGGTGGTAGACTTTGTAGCCTTGGTTCATTATCTAATCGTGGTTCTTCTTCCCAGCGTAGTTAGGCCATCTTCTTCTAGGAATAGAGATTTAAATGAACCTGTGCGTGAACCCACAGTTGCAGAGATTGTTCCCCAAGAATTTTCTTTTGTAACTGATCGTGAAACCATGAGAAATCAAGCTTCTTCTATAGCCTCTCTCAATCTTACTGATCTTTACCCGAGTTTAATCACTACTGGTCTTCCTTCCCTGGTTCGATGAGAGTGTTACTGGAAACCAGATTTCCCAGTTTTTGTCTCTAGTGCCAACCAGAGAATCACCTCTTATCATGCCGGTTTCTCCATTGTTTATACCTACCTTTTTATTTTAGGGTTCAAGCCACATATTGGTCCAGTAATCATTGAGTTCTATCATTACTTCAACGTATGTCTTGGCTTAATTGGCCCCATAGCATGGGGGTCTATTGCATGCCTTCGTTATTTGCTGGATATGGTTTTCGTGCCTTTTACCTTTCGATACTTGTTTCATCTCTATTTAGGGGTGGGCATATATCAGTTTGAACCAAAAAAACCGACCGAACCGGAATTTTTCTTTTTCGGTTATTTGGTTTTTTCGGTAGGTTTTAATTAAAAAAATTTAAAATTCAGTTTTTCGGTTCGGTCATCGGTTATTGATTTATTTTTTTCGATTAACCGAAAAATCGAATTATTTGTACATGGATTCTTTAAACTATATATGCTTATAGTTATATAAGCTAAGTCCCAATTTTAAGTTCCATAAAATTCAGCCCAAACCCAATTGCCTAAAATTCAAATACGCTAGGCTAGAGTCAGGAGACTTAAGGTCATCAGTTCATCACATCCAAATACGCTAGGCTAGGGCTTTTCTTTCTCTTTTATCTCTCTAATCTCTATCGGCAGACGGCGGTCATGACGCCATTGATACTTTGCTTCAATTGATACAATACAGTGGTGGCTTTCCCAAATACGCTAGGGCTCCGTCATTGTCGTCAAATTTCTTGTGCCGGTAAGCTTAATGTTTGTTATATTTCTCTCATTTCTTCTTTTTTTGTTCTCTGTCCTCTACTCCTCGCTGATATTCTCTTCTTCCTCTCATTTCAGTAAATTTTTTCTTTTTTTTCTGCTAAAAATTAGTAGTTAAAGACTTAAAGGTGCATGTATATTGTTGAAAAGATATTCTGGTTTAACTATTTTTCATGGAATTTCGCTACATCTGTGGACTATGGTTACTGGTAGACGGAAAAATTCTGGTTTAACTATTTGTTGGGTTCAGTGTTAGGTATTCAATTGTGTTCTTTAAGTAGTGATTATATTTTATGTTAAAAACTGGAAAAAACCAGAATAACTCACTGCTCAGTATTTTATTGTTATACTTGTATTCGTTTTTGTAGATGGAAGAAAATGGAAGTAGGGTAAGTGAATCCTGGGAAAGTGGGGGTTCAAATGATAGCATACCTGACACTGACGGTCTCATTCCAGACAGTCCTGATGAAGCTCCAAAAAGAAGGAAAGCGGTGCGACTTAGATCTGATGCTTGGAACCATTTTGAGAAGTATGATGATCCTAGTGGAGCTAAAAGAGCAAAATGTAAGTACTGTAAAATCTTATGCTGCTGCTATGAAAGGTAATGGTACTACATCAATGAACAATCATCTCACTAAGTGTCCCAAAATGCCCCGTAGCATGGAAATTAGTCAAACACAACTAAGTTTTCTACCAGCTTCAAATGGGGCAAATGAAGGGGTGCTTACCACTTAGAAATTTGATCAAGCACTTAGTAGGAAAGCTTTAGCTCAAATGATAGTTTTTGATGAACTGCCATTTAGTTTTGTTGAAAAGGAAGGATTTAAGAAGTTTATAGGATTCACAATACCTCAATTTCAAATTCCTTCTCGTAGAGCATTGACAAGAGATTGTTATGAACTTTATTGTGAACAAAGACAAAGTTTGAAGAAGTCCTTCAATGAAGCACGTCCTAAAATATGTCTTACAACAGATAATTGGACTTCTATACAAAGAATAAACTATATGTGTCTTACTACTCACTTTATTGACGGATATTGGAAATTGCACAAAAGGATAATAAACTTTTGTCCTATCTCTAATCATAAGGGTGATGATATGGCATCGATTATTACTAATTGCTGGCTTGATTGGGGTTTGGAAAATGTATTTACTATAATGGTAGATAATGCTGGTTCCTATGATGTCACAATAAGAGAAGTGTCTAAACAATTGACTACCTGGGGAACTAATATAATGGATGGTAAACACCTGCATGTTAGATGTATGGCTCACATACTTAATCTCATTGTACAAGATGGGTTGAAAGAAATTGGCGTTTCTATCAAGAGGGTTATACAAGTTGTGAGATACATTAGACAATCTCCCGTTAGGATTAGAAAGTTTAAAGAATGTTGTGAATATCAAAGGTTAACTTGCAAGAGAACATTATGCTTAGATGTTTCTATTCGATGGAACTCTACATACATGATATTAGACACATCATAACAATTTGAGCTTGCCTTTGACAAATATAGTTTCTTTGATACTAGATTGTTGCATCATCTTCGTACCTATGTATGTGAAGATTGAACTAGTGCAGGTGATCTCACAAGTGCTGACTAGGATAATGTGAGAACAATGGTAAAATTTCTTTAGCTTTTTATTTGCTTACTTTGAGGGTCTCTGGTTCTATTTATGTCACTTTCAATGTGCATTTTGTTGAAATTTGTGAGCTTGATCTTATTTTGAAAGAGTGAATGGAACATGAAGATGCTAGTTTGAAAGAAATGGCAAAAAAAAAAATGAAAGAAAATTTTTCCAAGTATTGGGGTGAACCTGAAAAAATGAACAAGATAATCTTTATTGCATCAATTTTGGATCCCCGTAACAAGCTTGAATATGTTCCTTTTGCAATTGTGAGGATGTTTGGAGAAAAAGAAGGGGAAAAATTGAATTTAGAAGTGAAAAATTATAAGGATTCTTTGTTTGATTATTATGTAAAGAAAAATTCAAAAGGATCTACATCTACTTCATCTGGAAACACAACAGCTACTGTTGATAGATTGTTCGCTCAAGGCTTTGAGGGTGAAGAAGCTTTCAGGCCTGTTTTCGAAGAATTTCCCCTTACTTCCCTTCCAGCTTCAGTTTCCGTTAACCCCCATGTGTCTTTACCTGACGCTACTCCTGTTGTTACTCCCGTGGCTGCTTCTCATGGAGAGGCAGCACCTTCTAGCAGCAGGAGGGAGATGAAAAGAGTTGTTATTGAAGTCCCTAAAGGCGGGGATTTATTAAGAAAATCTGGTCAAGCTGACATGTGGTTGAAGCCACTGCTAGGCCCCGTGGAGAAGGAAAAGTTAGAAAGTCATAGCTCACTGACTTTAATGAATGACATTGTTCATTCTTCTTTGAAGGTACAAACTTAATTACATTTTCGTTCTTCTTTGTTTCTCATTTATAACCTGTCCCCTTTACCTCTTTTCTTTGCAGATTAATTTGATTGGCACTGAGCTTATGAAAAGAGTTTCTCATATGGACCAGCTATTTATGGAATTGCGCACTAAGGTCGATAACTGGAAGGAACAATTCGAGGGTCTTCAACTGGAAAAAGAAGTTCTTGCAGAAGAGAAGAATGCTTTGGAGCAACAAATGAGGGTGATTTCCACTGAATTAGCGGTTGAAAAAGCTTCTTCTAGCCAGGTTGGAAAGGACAAGGATATGGAGTCCTCTTTTGCTGAACAATTTTCCAAGGCAACTGAAGAGATAAGGAATTTGAAAGAAGTCCTTAATCAAAAAGAGGTTTATGCGGGAGAATTGGTTCAGACACTTACTCAAGTTCATGAAGAACTCCGCACCTCTACAAATAAGATTCGGTTCTTGGAAAGTTCTCTCGCTTCTTTGAAGACAACTTATGATGCCTCAGAAGCAGAAAAAGAAGAGTTGAGAGTTAAGATTGACCAATGGGAGAAGGATTATGAGACTCTCGAGGATAAGTTATCATTGGACGTGCTGAGCTTTCTTAAACACTAGCCTTGAGACTCTAATAGAAGCCAACCAGGAGGGTTTTGACCTTAATGCTGAGATTTCTAGGGCTAAAGAAGCAATTGATAAAACTCAACAACGTCAAAGCTTTTTCTCACCTGAAGACGAAGGTCTCAAGGGTGATGGAGATGAACTTGTTTCTGGCGGGGCTGATGTTCAAGTGTTCTCTTCTCAAGTTAATCCTTCTTCTCCCGTTGATGATGCTCCCATTGATGATGCTCCTTAGTTTTCTCCTGCTTTTTTGTTAGCTTTTATTTAGATCTTCCTTGTGTTGTTTTTCTCTTAGCTTAACAACTTTTTGGAAGGTTTGTTTTTGGATACCCTTGTGTTATTTTGGGGTTTAATGACAAACTAACACCTCTATTTTTCCCAAGGATATATAGAAAATGCTCGTAAAAATTACCGATGGTAAAGAAGGTAAAATTTTATGGTAAAAATATTTTTTGTGTAAGTCTTATGTTGTAAAATCCTTCTCGCTACTCTCCCTCAAAAATCTGTAGACATTTTATTATGTTGCTTATCAAAAATTATGAACTGAGAATTATTACTCCTTCTATACTTTTTTTTAATTTTTTTATCCTCTGTTCATCTCTTCTTTCTAGCTTTTTAAAGAAGTAAAATCTTTACTTAACACTTTTTTCTTTAACCTCACCCTGGACACAGTTAAATATATATACCTATTTGATCACCCTTGTGATAATTTGTTGGGTTTAGCTTTAACCGGTATCTCCTAGAAATTTATAAGTTAATCCATCAAAATTGTTAAGAGGCTAGAAAGAGAACCTTATACTAAGAGTGATTTTTAGAATATTCACAAGCTAGCATAAATACATATATAAACATAAAGCTGTAAAAACAGGGGTAATATCCAGAAACATAATTTAGATAAAAATAATAACTACATGTTTACAGGAGAGGGATTTCCCTTTCGGGAAACCCGAAGAACTTTACTGAACTTGAGAATTAAAAACTTGCACTCTGAAGCATACGATTTTATTTATTTTACAACCTTGATATAAGAACTACTAAGGAATACATAAATAGGTGGTATAATATAGGGTTTTTGGATATTGGGTGATGAAAGGAAGAAGGGGGTGTTGGAGCTTTTCTTGAGAGAGATGTTGCTGATATTGTTCTTGTTGTGTCTTCCTTCTTCAATCTTGCCCCCTGTTATAGCCAAGTCTATGAAGCGGATTTTTAGCGGATTTAAAACATCTTCAGAAATCTTTCTTTTCTAGTCTTGTCGGGTACTTCACTGGGCCCCATTGTCACATGGCTTGAGCAGAGATTCCTTTTTAGTTTTCAAATATGTAATTATTTTCTCCACTTCAAGGACCCCAATGTCTTCTCAACACTACTTTATGTCATTCTTAGTTGCATTATTGCTACTTTTTTCTTTTTCCTTCTTTGTCTTGTTCTTCCCAGTATTGCTTACTACTGTGGTTCTTCAGTATTCAGATTAATTTTCCTGTTTACTTATACGTATCAAGAATTCTTTTTCTACGTATCAAGATTGTGTAGGGATATTGCATCAAAACTTATTCCCGAATCATCATCTGGGTCTTGAGCATCTTGATAGTCTAGATTTTCATCTTCATAATTGTCTTCGTCTTCTGATTTTTCTGGACTAGGAATTTCAACCATATATTTATCTTGATTTTCTTTTTCTTGGAATAATTTTTCTAGTGTCTGTTTAACTATTTCTTCAATTTTTCTCATTTTTTTTTTGAACTCGTGCCTTTCTTTTTTAATGATTCTCCTTGTATTAATGTTCTGGGTAGTCTTCTTCTTAATGAGCTTGATGATCCTTCATCTTCACTTTTTGGCAAAGTGACAGCCATACACAAATTTGATAAGTCTTTACAGGTTACTGTTTGAACCGGACTAGCTGTATCTCTATCCGATACAGTGGATCTTGTTACATTCATTAGGGAATGTACACCCTTCTTATCCATTTTTTCTTGAGATGGAGAACTCATTTCCTGGTCTTGTTGTGGAATGACCAGTGTTTGGGATTGTAGAAATGCGAATTTTCCCGCTTGTATTTTGTGTTCTAATGTCTTCACTTGCTCCACTAGCCTTGTTTTTTCTTATGTCAAGATTTCATTCTTCTGATTCAGTCTCTTGAAGGCTTCAGTCATTGAAGAGCAGTGATCACAGAAAATTATTTTATCTGTCTCTTTTTGGATATTATATTGTGGAGTTTTTTCTGAGTGCTGGGGAAATATAATAATTTGGTCATAATACACCTCGTGCATAGTCTAATGCTTTAGTAAAGTCATTAACGCCTTTGAAAAGAGATTTTTCCAAATCTTTAATAGAATCTAATACTTCTAACCATGTCTGAAAAATACCATTTGTCTTTCCATGTATAACTACATAATACTTAAATATTTTTTCTTGATTTTTGTGTGTAAAATATTGGCATAAAAAATTTATGACTGCTATGAAATATTTAGTGTCTTTTTTTATTATATGCTATCCATAAATTATCGATCAAACACCTCTGTGGTTTATCTATGACGCATTCTGGTAAAATTCTAAATGACAAGTTCGATGGAGGAAAATATATTAAGTTATGTTTTTCGAAATTCATTCTTTCCATACTATTCTGTTCTACTAGAGATTTCCACTTAAATTGAAGATTACCTAACATTGTCTGAAAATATCTGTCTGAGGGTGAGGCCTGATCGCCCTTTCCCTTGTCTTCATTCTTGAGAGTTGTTGGTCTCATGCTGTAAAGATATAACATATTCATTAGTTGACCGTAATTTTTAACCTACTTAACTGATCTGCTAAGTTATTATCTTTTCCTTTGATAAGTTCAAATATGAGGTTATAAATTGATATAGTATCAATAAAATCTAACCATCTTCTTCTACTGCTATTTTTTCATTTATTTTTTGGTGAAACTTAACTATGGCTTCACAATAAGTTCTTATTAATATTTCTTATTTGTTTAATATATATAATCTGAAACTATTTAACTCATATATCACAACTAATATTTCTGCATCTATACTACTCATATTTCCTTTTTCTTTATATTTACCACTTTGATAAGAACATATTTTTTCTGTGCTTTTATCACTATACTTATTGGGTTTGGCTTTTAAGACCGCTCCCCATCCTTCAAAACTTCCATCTGTTTCTATAATTAAGTAATCTGATTCTAATGGCATGTTTAAGTCATGAATATTTTTTATTTTTTCTTTAAATTTTTTGTACTAATTTTATATCTTCGGTATTAAAATGTCTTTGTCCTGTAGAGCATGTCTTAGCATATAGATGTCCTGTTGTTTTTCCTAGATCCTTTATAAAATTTCTTGCATAATTCACTATATCTAGGAACCTTTGTAATTCTTTAATATTGTCTAATTTATCTGGCATCTCTAAAGCCTTTTTAGCGATATGAGGTTGTAATTTAATTTTCCCATCTCCTAAAATGACTCCTAAAAAATTTATATGATTTTTACATAATTCCATCTTCTTTTTACTAATTATTATTCCATTATCTACAAATAATCTAAATACTGTCTGTAGATGTCCTAAGTGCTCTTTAATATCTTTAATAAATACTAATATATCATCGACATATACTAGAACAAATCTTTTATATTCTCCAAATATACTATCCATTTTTCGTTGAAAAATTGGCGGTGCTGTCTTTAATCCAAATGGCATTACCAGCCATTCGAAGTGCCCTTCTGGACAAGTAAATGATGTCCATCCTATACTTTCTTCGTGCATTTTTACTTGCCAGTATCCCGATTTACAATCAAGTTTACTGAAGATACTTTTTCCTTGTATTCTATTTGTTAGTTTTGTTTTATCTGGTAACTTATACCCATCTGTTCTAGTGTTGTCATTAAGTCTTTTGTAGTTTATTACCATCCTAGCCTTTCCTCTTATTATTTCATTATGGTTTCTTACCGTGAAGGCTGCTGACCTATGTTTAGAGGTGGATCTNTTTTTCCTTGTATTCTATTTATTAGTTCTGTTTTATCTGGTAACTTATATCCATCTGTTCTAGTGTTGTCATTAAGTCTTTTGTAGTTTATTACCATCCTAGCCTTTCCTCTTATTATTTCATTATGGTTTCTTACCGTGAAGGCTGCTGACCTATGTTTAGAGGTGGATCTCCTTATTACTCCTAAATGCATGAGTTCTTTGATTTGTATTTTAAAATCTTCTAAATCTTGATTTGTGGCTTCTATTGAGGCTGTTTTAATTATGTATTCTGGATTGATTATGTCTAATTTGCACATAACTTTGTTATTTTCCCAGTGCTTTAGAGGTTTTTCTCCTATTATCTCTATTTCATCTAAAGTTTTTATTATATTATCCAGATATTTTTGATTTTTTATATTCCTATTTTTTCTATTCCTGTTCTAAAGTTATATAATTCTGTTTCAATGTCTATTAAGGTGTAATCTTTTTCCGGTATGTCTTTATCCTCATTTTCTTCTGATATTAAAGTTTTAGATTCTTTTTTATCCTTACAACATGTATTTTTATCTTTATATTCCTTACAACATTCTTTCTGGTTTTTCTGCAAGTTTTGCTGGCCTAAATCTAATCGTGTCCTTATCATAGTTCCAGTTGCTATAGTTTGTACTAATGTAAGTGTAATATTTTTGACAAATATTACTCTGTCTCTGCTGAGTAAACAACTACAATTGTTATGTATAATAAAATTTAATCCTAGTACAAAATCTACATTTATATTTAAGTCTCTTACCCAGATTTTATCTACCTTGTAACTAGGTTTATAAAAATCTAGGCATGTATTTATAAAACTAATTTGCGGTTTATCTATATAATGTCTATATATATTATGAGTTCCGTCCATTTGCATAGCAGCAACGGGTTTATCTAAGGTTTTGATTAGGTTTGGTAGAACTTTTTTCTTATTTATTATACATCTTGTACATCCTGAATCTACTAAAGCTAACGTTTCTATTTCGTAATCCTCTATTTTGATTCTTGCTAATATTTTTATTGTACTTAATTTTTTATCCTCGTTACATATCAGTGTGTCATAGTTTTCTATACTCATCAATTCTTCATCGTGTGTGAATTCTGCTACATTTTCTTTGTCATCTTCTAACTTTTGCTTTCCCTTTTCCATTTTTTGTATTCTTTTTTTCCAATTCATTTATTCTGGTTTCTAATGTCATTACTCTTAAATTGAGAGGGGAATCATTTATTCCTTGGCATTTTTCTTCTTTATTTATTGTTGTCTTGAATTCTTTTTCTATACATAAGATGCATCCTTCTAGGTAACATGACTTGCATTTTCTCTTCTATCCCTACTAGGATACCATTTACAGATAAAACACTGATTACTGTGTAACCCTTTATTTTTTTCAAAATCATGATTACACTCTTCGCATATGTTTGCTGATGTATTTGCTTGTATTTCTTCTAAATTTAGTCTTTCTATTCCTATTTCATTTATTAATTCTTCTTCTTCTGACTTTGATGAGTCTATTTGAGTTTTTTCCTCTATATCTACACTTACTATAGAGTATATACTTTTATTATCTGACATATGTTCGTCTACATTTATTAAATTTCCTGAAAATCTTCTATTAATTATGAATTTCTTATTTTATTATTAATTCTTTTCGGGCATGTATTGGCTAAGTGTTCTACACTTCCACAGGTAAAAC
>ML395745.1:964-13710 GCA_005239525.1 Nicotiana knightiana | reverse complement strand
TATATATATATATATATAACAATAATTTATAAGTGGTTGACTATTATTGACCACTAATATGGACAGAAATCAATCGGTATATTCATAATAATTTTAAAAACTTATTTTTGTTATGGAAAGAGCGTGGGCGAGAAAAATTAAATCAAAATTTCCGACCGTATTCAGTCGGTATACTTAAATTTTTTTAATTAATATGCAAGTCTGACCATGACTTGATCAAATATTGACCAATTTCCGATCGAAATTGGTCAAAATATTTATAGGTGTCAGATAATGCATTGTTTCTTTTTTGTGGGACCAATTTTTCCAACCGAAGGTGGTCAATATTTTTTAATAAAATTTTTTATTAGACTTTTGCGGCCCATCTAGATATATTTTCGGTCAGTTTCTTTTTCCGACCGATTTCAATCGATATGGCTCGGACGGATTTTGGCAGATTTCTAATAGTGTTCGGATACTTGGACGTGCAATATTACGTCAAGCTTGCTTTATTCTAACGTTAGCAATAAGCTAAGCCTTTTGAAGTTACTGATTATGCAGCCATCGTCTTCATATTAGACATTAATATAGTACATTATCTACTCTTATTTGTTAATTTAATTATATTGCCTTTTCAATGTTGATTGGACTCTGACATATCACCTGTCAATGGACGTCTAGGTTTTACCAAACAGAATTAGTTGCGAATGAACGCTTAATTGTTGCCAAACTGAACCCAAAAAAAAAAAAGTGCTATTTGCACATCATGTCTCTTTATAAATTTAAATTTAAAAAGTAATATTTTTAGATTTCTTATATGTAAAAGACAGATCTTTTATGTGTAAAAATAAATCTCTCATATGTAAAAAAAGGAGATAGGATCATAAAACTAAAAATAAATTTATAAAGAGCCAAAAAACCAATAGACTGAAAAATCAGATCAAAATATAATAAAATCGAACAGAACCAAGCAGTGAACACACATATTTCAATATATAGCAAACTTTTTTATAGCATATTCTATTGGACTTGAAGGTAAACTTTTAAAGTACTTTTTTTCTTCGTCTGGAAAAAAATGATTTACATACTGTTTTCATTATACTTTTTAATTACTTGTACTTCAACTTCAGAAAACATACATTTTTTGCGCTAATCTATTTTTAGCCTTTTGAGTAAGTTTGGCATAATTTATCTTTTAATTTCGCTGCTAAGCAAATATTAATTGCCGTTGATTTGTCATAATTTGGAGTGCAAAAGCGTTACGGCTTGTTTGGATGGTTATTTCCTATTGTATTGTATCATATTGTTACTTTAAATATAATATTTGTATTGATTATTATTTAAATTTTATTATATCGTATCGTTAAATCCGTCGTTACATAACGATAAAATGTGTCACTTTATGGAACGACCGATTTGGTGTGATCGCGTCATTACCTTGTCTTTTTCTCTCAATCTCACCCTTCATTATTATTAAATAATTTTATTTTATCATTTTATATACTGTATCATAATTTTTTTAATAATATTGAAAGTTTATTCTTCATATTATTAGTATGTGATATCATAAAATAATGACAAACGATACAATATATCAAAATATTATATTTATCAAATGATACAGTACAATACAATACAATACGATACATTATGAAACAATACGTAGCAACCATCCAAACAAGCCGTTAAAGTCTATCCTTTCTTCATTGTAAAGAAGTTATCAAGTCACATTTACCGGTAAATATCTTTTTGAGTATGTTTGTTGACTCCTTCTGTAGGTGGAAGTTAAACTATTTAAGAAACACTTTTTAGGTACATTAACTTGAGACTTTAATGGCCTATTAAAGGAGGAGGTTGAAACAAATATATGCAGTACATTAACTACCTTGTGACTGTGTCGGTCCACACATATTCCAAGAAAAACGAACATGGCAATCGAACTCATAGTCCTTGATATTGCAAAATTTTCAATATAATAGTAGCCAAATTCTTTTTACAAAATCATGCATGATACCTAAGAGTTGGAATCATACAGTTTCTGGCCTTTTTTATCGGGTAACATAAGTATATACATAACCTTAAAGTATATATATATATATAAGCTTTTCTAATTGAGCCATAAAAGTTTAACTAGGATAATTCTTCAATTAATCAAAAGGAGCTTAGCCTTCTCTTGAAAAGGGTAGGAGGGGTTTCATCTGGTGGATTGACAAATTTGCAATTTGGACATGTCGGTGAAGATGTGGACATCATTACTAACATATGACATTTCTTGCAAACTGCAGTGACCATCTCTTGTTGATCCACGTCAAATGTTAGCCAAGAGGGAGAACGAGTGATCCAACCCTGAGCCTCAGTACTATTCTTTTTTGTGCCTGACTTCTTGTTATTACCAATGAAATAGGAATTTTGGGTTTTTTCTGGTGATCCACATGGTAATAAGTTGAGTTCAAGGTCTAAACTCATATGTACTGGAGTTGGTGGCTCAGGAGTAGTACTCAGTCTTGGATCTCTTGATGTCCTCTTTTGTGTCCTTGTATTGTAGAAGTAAATATGTCCAGACTGCATTTTAAAAAACAGCAAAGAATTATTAAGACTAGTCCAACTTTCATAACATTTCTTGAAATAAAAGCACACTAATAATAAGAGTCTGGCCCGACGATCAATGAAACGAGTGAACAAATATAGGAGATGGGGATTCAAATTTGATCTAGGCGATTTTTTCATATTTGTCTAAATCTTGGTGGCAGAGTAGTCACCCAACTTAGTACCTAATATTTTAACTTACAACTCCAAAAGTATTTTTTGAAACAAATTTACTTCACTCAGAGGCGGATTCAGAATTTTTACGCGACAGGATATATTATTCTGTTTAACCAGTGCCTCTAAATGCTTTTAGTGTTCAGGTATCAATTGCTTTAAATTAACCATTTTCAAGACGTGTATATATACAGAATTTCGGCCGAAGTTTACAGGGTCCGGTAATCCCTCACCCATACACATGGGTCCGCCTCTACCACCATTAATGTTTGCATTAAGGTAGGCAATCTACAGCACACCCCTTGGGGTGTGGCCCTTTCTCAAACCCTGCATAAATACATAAAACTTTGTGCATTGAACTCACCTTTTTAAATCTACCACTATACTAGAAACTTCTCTTATATGAGGTAGATATTAAAAATATAGACTATTATTTTTAGATACGTCCAAGCTGATCGGACACCATAGTTATTGAAAAAAAATGCATACCTTAATATCGAGACATCTTTGCCACTCCAAAGGCAGTGGAGTCTCGAGATGCAGCTGAGTGCCGAATAAAGATGTCATAGTCTTGGCTTTCTGTGGCTTTTCATAAGAGATTTGATCTTCTGCTTTGAGTTCATCGTCCCATTTTCTCTTCTTAGACAAATCTTCTATATTTGGATAAACATTTCTTTGTGTTGGAACTTGAGTTGTGTGAAAGGAAACCATTTGGACGATGATCAAAATTATTTGTGGCTTCTTCTCTTGTCTTTAATTTTTTCTTTTTCTTCTTCTTCTTCTTCGTTTTGAGATCATAAAATGGTGTAAATATTGTGGACGGTTATATAGGGTGAGGTAACCAACTGCAATAGAATCTAAAAGGGCAAAAACTTAAATGTGGAACTTGAACGGGACCCATCTCTGCATGACGTGCTCTTCAAGTGAAGTAAATTCAATTTAATTGAATTGTATATTTAATTGAAAGTTGGGGCTTTGCAATTACTATACACCTCCAACCTGCTATTTAAAGCAGAGATGTTAAATACTATGAGTATTCACTAACTCTTCTCTTCGGTCAAATCTTAGCACTGTATTCTCATGCATGCACTTATTTACTTAATCGTTTTTGCCATCATAGATGATCACTTTAGTTAAATGTAACTCTTGAAATCCTCAAAAGAAATATCGTTTAGGTCATTTTTATTATCATACACAAAAAGGGAAAATGTATACCATATCATTTATATACATACTCTTTATAACCAAGAGAATTATATATTTTTACAAGAAACTTAATGACTAGAGTTATGATTGCATTTTTCTTGTCACTGTCCTCTGCTTGATATAGTTGGCCTACTATAGCAAGCTGCCATCAATGCCAATTACTTTAAAATGGATTGGAAAAAACTTGAAAACTTCATTCATTAGATATTTATCCCTTCAGTGTGGCATAACTCTTTAAGAAAGGTTTTTGACCAAATTCTCATCTCTAGTCCATTCACGAATGACTTTTTTTATTTTCTTTTCTGTTGGTGCTTGTTATAAATTGGCCTATAGTTTCGATATTGTCCAGACAATAAATAATAATGTGTAGGAATTGTTAGGTGGGAATTAATTTTTATTTTTCCTTTTTTATAGTTATTCTTATCCATATATTACGATAAATATGTTTTTTAATTTTTTATCCTTCATAAGAATACATAGATTTCTGTATAACTTATGCGAATACTAAGAATGCAAAATCTAATTAGACAAATGTAACCAAACATTATATTAAGTTTGCATATCGCCATGATTTTTTCTTATAAGACCAATCAAAGAATTGTCAAAGGAGGAAACCAAACGACCCCTAATGAGAGATCTTCCACCTACACACTTAAAAGCAGATATGCGTCATAGTTTCCTTCCATAGGAAGCCTAGACAAAAGATTAGCTGTAGAGTTAATGTATTTAGACACATAGGCGGTGACGTTGAGAGATAAGAAGAATGTTATTTATCAATTCACTTAAACTCCATAGTTTTTGTTCAAACAGTATAATATATATATATATATTAAATTTTTTATTAAATATAAATAAATATCTAAATTGTAACTCAATTATTATTATATATTAACTTAAAATTATCATAAAAAATTCATAATTTTAAATCCTGAATTTATCTCGAAGAGGGAGATATGAAATTGTCATTAAATAAGAAGAGTCCGTATACAGTGGAAAAATAGCTAGGGAAACTTTAATAGGGGGTGGTCATAACTCATAACTCCTACTTTCTTAAATGGCTCACTCAAAGAACTAAAAACATTAAAAGCTCTTCAACTAATATTGAAAAAGGAACCACGTCTGAAATATCATGAGTTAGCTGATTTTTCATTACTACTCTTCCTTCGGTCTCAAATTATTATTGTGTTTCTCTTATATTACCTTTATTTATATTTTAAGATATAATTTTTTTATTTAATATTTATTCATAATTGAGGTATTTGTAATTTTCAGAAATAATTAATATTAAGGATAAAATAAGAAAAAGTAATTAATTTAATCTTAAAATTTTAAAATGATAAATAATTTGACACAATTATTTTTAAAAATTACGACACATAATTTGACTATAGAATTATTGCAAAGTCATTTCCCATCCATTGGAACTAGCTACATAATCTATATATGCTTTTAATAGCTCACAACCGGCCCTCTCAACCATTTTTAAACAACCAACATTTTAATGAGTCATGAATACGTATGACACCCCCACCCCCGCCGGCTCCCCCTCTACTTCTCTGTCTCATCACTTCAATTGAAAACCATTTCCCCTTCAACTTCAGTTGTCTTTGTTTTGCAATATATATATATATATATATATATAACACTAATCTCTTATAAGAAAATTAAAATCATAGATAGCTCTTCCATCTCAAAAACTATCCTAATCTACTCATAGGAAAATATAAAGAAATATTATTAAAAGACTTTAAAGAAATTTATTAGATTGTAAATTAGGAAAAATTTAATTTAAATCAATTATTGTGAACCGAAGAGAGTAAATAAAAGCACTGGAGTCATATTCAAGATACTGAAGACTTCATGAGCTTAATAGGATCAACGCATGGACAACAATTACAAATAACGCAAAGCACAATGAGAATGAAAAATAGAGGTCAAAATCAGGGGACCAACCATTTAATTGTATATTTACTTCTCATTTAGCTTGTATACTCCCTACTTAGCAATTAATACAAGGAGACTAATTGACAACACATAAATCATAACATATTTGTTAGGCTAGTAAAATATGCAAAGAATTATATATAGCGGATTCCTAATGAGGCATAAAAAATGAAAATTAGTTCGTGGAATTAAGCCAAGGCTGTAGGTGGGGGATATATAGCTAGGTTATCATACTAAATTGTTACTCATTATGTTTTTCCTTGTATTAATTCGTCACCAAATGAGCCAATTAACAAAATAGAGTAGGTGTAATGGGACGGTTGAGATTTTATTATCTCTTAATTTTAGGTGTTTAGTTTGAATCCTAGAAATGGAGAACCCTTCGACATGGAGGACGTTTTATCCTCTTATTGAGCCTATTCGACGAAAATTAAAAGTAGTTGGTTGAGTGAATTTCAAATATATCAAATGATTAAACCGAAAGAGTAACAAACTCGAGGATACGAACAAACACAAGTATTTTATAATCCCAAACATCGAAATGTGAATTAGAAGTCAGTTAAGGTTCAATTTGTATACACATAATTTTAAACCATCACACACAGCCAGCGTCGGAGCCACCTTGGGATATGTCAATTGACACCCCTGCATGGGAATCCATAATAAGTACTCTAACTTATTGGCCTTTTAATTTTTATCCAAAATAAATGTCCTTTTACATAATCAAGAAGGAATTAATTTTATTTTCCTAAAATTTGTCCTCATTTACATATCCCAATGTGTCAAAGTAACAATATATAAATTTTAATTAAGGATAATTTAGTCAGAATAATTTTTTTTCTCCAAGAGTTAGTATTTTCTTAAGGGATGTGTTAAAGGCTAACAAGTCACTTACTATGGACCGGGGAGTATATGTTAAGTCCTTTAACTTCATTATATATTTATTTCTATATGGGGTAAAACTGGTTGGTAACAATCGATCAAATGACAAAGTGACACGTGACACTAAAGACAAGTGTGGTGGGAGTAAGCAAACAATTGTCACGAAATACAAGCGAGCGATCGTTGCCTAACAAGTTCCGAAGACAGAGCAGTCGGTAACAGGGGTTCGCTGCATTGTTATTGGATAACATTTATTAGACAACTGTTACATAGAATATCTGCTCCAACCGTTATGCACCTATCAATGACGATTTTACTCTCATTCAAGAGGAGCTTGATTTGAGGATCTTGTTCCCCTAAATAGGACTATAAATAGAAAGATTAACAACCATTGTAGGGACAAGAAACATTCTGTACACAAAAAGCCATAATCTATTGCCGTATTGCGCTCAACTTGAACACTTGAACATTACATTCATTTTTGTCATCGGAAATGCTAAGTTCTTAGTCAGTCTTGCTATCTTCTTTAATTTTGTTCATCAGCCTTATTTTCGTTCTTATTTGTTTATCATTTTTGGGTCGAATCGATTCGCTTATCTATAACTCATACAATAAATTTAACTATATCATTTTATGAATAAATAATTTCTTTATATTCTGACTTTGCTTAGTGAAAATATTAGCTACGCCGCTACGCACAACCCATGATATGCGACCTAAGAAAGGGGGAAGCACAAGGAAGTTGAATTTTCAGTGTGGTATCTTCAAATGCGGAAAAGTACAAAGCCATGCATGACTCATTATGCTTAGCCCATAAGCTTTTGGGACGTACGTACGTAACCTGTTTATTCATATTCACCAACCACATTCATTGACTAAATTTACTCCTCCCTCACCAACAAGCAAAACCGAACAGTTTTCTAAATAACTCATTCGATTGATACTGCAAATAATTAAAGTAAAGAAGTAAACAGAAGAAATCAAACGGGAAAAACAGTTGAAAATTAAGAGACATTAAATAGGGACGTTTTAAATGATGTGTTTGTAGATATGAGAAGGGAAAAGGAGGTTCTGTAAATGTAGGCAGCTGCCTTTCATTAAATCTTCTTGAATTCACTTCAATGCAGAATTCAAGCATGAATAGAGAGAGAGAGAGAGAGAGAGAGAGAGAGATCTGAGCAACTGCATTTAAGCACACCTCGCTTTCTACAAATTATTATCTCCTTCGTCACCTTGCTGAGAGTACCGCCGGCCTCTTCATCTTTTTAATGCTTCTCAACCTCTTCGTCCCTTCATTTACAACCACCACTGCTCTTTTTTTTTTTTTTCAAGACATAAAAACTATTAAAAATTGTGTAAAATTCACTAAACTTATTGTTAAATCAAATTTAATTTTATATAATTTCATTAAAAAATATGCTTACTGGCATGGTTCTGTCGATAAATTTTGATAACATGTTATGCATGCAACCAGCGGGGAAGAAGCCCAGACAAAGGTTTGGCTGAACTCAAAATTTTTTGTTCGAACAGAGGTTATTCGACATTCTACCTTACATAAATAATACATAGATTTGTTGTATAACTTATCTATGTATTACTTATACCCCAATAGAAAAAGCAACCAAACATAATATCGTTTGACCAAAAAATCATAATCTTTAGCTAAACTAATTAATCAGTTATTAAAGGGAGTTAATCCTAGTTAAAGCTAATAACTACAGATCTTAGATTAATGATGTGAGAAAAAAGTGGTAGTGGAGAGACGGATTTAATGCGCCAGTATCAAATGCGTCGAATGTAATAATAATATATTAGAGGTATCAGATATTAAATAGCAATAAATGACACTTGATGTAAATGAGGAGAAAATTCACCCAATATTGAATGAGATGAATGATTCCTTCCTCTGACAGTGATGAATGACAAGAATATAAGAGAATATTAGGCACTTTCTCGGATCTGGTGGAAATGACAATAGATAATCCAAAAAGGTTGAATCTATTTAGAAAGTTGTTCTTTGTATTTATCTAGAGAGCTTGATTTTCAAAAGAGTTTTATCATATGGAATATTACATGCCTTTTGCCTTATATCTCCTTCTATTTATATAAGATTTTCCCAAAGAACCCTAAAAATACAATCAGATATAATATTCTCTCTGAAGATCCCAATACAAAACTAGTCGTTAACTCTATCCGCGCTGCTTGACCTCGGTCGTGATTGATCTCTAGGCGGCTCGTTCCATTTGATCACTGGTCGACCTCGGCCAAACTGCCCATTATGGTTTGCAAATTACTCATGATAATTATCTCTGTACGACGAACTTCCTCGATCTGATTTTGGCCCATATAGTTAGTCCCTCCGCTTATCGAGGTTGTCTTTTGGTCGACCTCGGTGAGCGGACTTCATTAATCGTAGTCGAGAAATTCATATGGAGGGGGTCGAATAGTGAGGATCCCGACCGAGATGGTGATGTGTCATTTTGAGAACCACTACTCATTGTGATGTCAGTTCGAAGTGACGTCACGGCCTCACGCATCATTATTACGCATCTTCCCGATGCCCGCATCGCTTCCCGTGCCCATGTTATTTCAATTTCCGTGCATTCGACGGTTGATTTTCTCAGTTTGGGTGTCTGTGTTCTTTATAAATAAGGGTGGGGAGCCCTTTGAGTGATCCTTTCCATTTTCCAGCCTTTGAACCTGTATCTTTTTCTCTCTTCTTCTTCTTATTCTTGTGTTCTTGCTCCAGTCGCTTCCATTTTCGCACTCTTGCTTTCCTTCCTGGTTCGAGTGATTCCTGTTACTTCTTCCTCTTTCAAGTTCATGTCTTCTGCATTTTCAAACAACCAAAAATGGTCAACGCTCTTTCTGCTTCTGGTGAGGCTTCTGACCCCATCCTATTAGTAGTGAGGATGCCCCCTCACGATAATGATGTTGCTGTTGCTATTGATGATGAGAGCTTTCCCACTGTGGAGGAAATCATCCCTCATAATGATAGAGCCAGGTCGGACTTCTCGAAGCCGGCTGCGGATGAACCTGAACCTGTAGAGTCTGAAATGGACGCAGCCGCCCTGGTCGAGCTTAGGGCCAAGTACAACCTCCCGAGCCTGTTACTTCTTCCTCTTTCAAGTTCATGTCTTCTGCATTTTCAAACAACCAAAAATGGTCAACGCTCTTTCTGCTTCTAGTGAGGCTTCTGACCCCATCCTATTAGTAGTGAGGATGCCCCCTCACGATAATGATGTTGCTGTTGTTATTGATGATGAGAGCTTTCCCACTGTGGAGGAAATCATCCCTCATAATGATAGAGCCAGGTCGGACTTCTCGAAGCCGGCTGCGGATGAACCTGAACCTGTAGAGTCTGAAATGGACGCAGCCGCCCTGGTCGAGCTTAGGGCCAAGTACAATCTCCCGAGCCATATTGACCTGGTCCCGGCTGGCCGCGACATAATTCATATCCACCGCCCTAGGTATTGCTCATTCTACGCGTACCCGTTCCAAGTGGGATATTCTCTTCCTATACCCTCATTGGCGGAGAAATTTTGCCGCTATTATGACATCTGCCCCACCCAGCTCTCTCAATATATTTACAAACTTTTCCTGATGTTGATAAAGTACGTGGAACTGGCCAACCGCGGGATTTCCATTCGCCACTTGTTGCATATCTTCGCACCAAGTTTCCTTAGAGGTACGATGTTGTATCTTCGCCATCGTGGGAGCAAGGGATTGGTGGTGAAGATGGATGATAGGGCCAATCATCGATTTTTATTCAACTTCCTCTACATCAAGACCGAGCACGTGGTGGAGAATCCTAGTGGATTCCCTGAAGTGTGGAACTTCGCCTGTAAGTGTTTTTGCTAACTGATTGCTCATTTTGTTTATCTCACCGGTGACTTAATCGTTGTTTTTCCTCTTTTGTGCAGCTGAGAAGGAGCTTCCTACGATGGTCGATGACATTTGTGACTGGGTAAGTCAAATTTTTCCCCACATGGTGGGATCCGTGAATGGTCGACGTTCCGCAAGAAATTTGGATGTAAACCTTCTACTACCGGTGAGTCATTGATTTCGTCCTTCTGTTGCTTTGATTTTTATGTCTTCTTCTTTTTTTCTCCCTTCTCTCCTGTAGCGGGGTTAGTTTAACTTCTTTTCTTATTGTTAGGCCGGAGGGCTTCGAAGAAAGTGAAGGCTCCTACCCTCGCTTTTCACCAACCCGGTGCCTCTACTGGGTCACTACTTGCTGCGACTGCAGGCAAGTCCGTACATACTGTTGCTTTCTCTCAGACCTCGCTCCTGCATAGGCCTAGCCGGCGGGCGGTAGATCCATCGGTGGAGACTCTAGTTTCTCCTGTGCTGCACTTGGTAGACGAATCGTCACCGAGTGAGGAGGAATTGGTTCCGCTAAAAAGGAGGAGAGTAGAAGTCGGCGATGAGACAGTTGGAGCCAAAGAGTCAACAAGGGCGATCCCTGAGCTGGACACGGTTGCATCCGAGGGTGATGTGGCCTTGAACATTGAGACTTTGCTCCCTTCAAAGGATGTAGAAATTTCTCCTTTGCCCGAAGTCGTCGTCGAAGAAGGGGGGGGGGGATCAGAGGCATCGGAGGTCGTTCCAAGGAGTGATTCATTACCGTTAGGGCAAGCTAACGTTCCTTCATCTACCGAGGAGTGATGGAAAGGTGTGGCCGTAGATGGCTATGAAACCGGTTCTGACATCAACCGCAAAGACGTACGAATGTTCAATGATGGGTTTACTCGGGTAGAAGTGAGGACAGAGAGATCTACTCATACCAAAGTCATTCCCCTAGACCGCGACTTGTTGGTGAATACAGAGAGCGTGATTCCTTCTTTGGGTCCTCTCTGCTCTAATGACGAAGACAGGCCTTTACAGTCGTTTGATGATGATGCTCTGTCGTTGGGCATATCAGGAATGTCTTTGAGGGTAAGTTTTTGTTTTTCTAGTTCACGTACATTACATTTTCTCTTTTTCCATTCTTTTTGTTTTTACTGACTTCTTTCTTCTGCTTTTCTTTTTCCATCAGACCCTTATTTTGGAGATTGAGAGTTCCCATAGAGAAGAGAGGGGGAGGGATATCTTCAAGATAATGGAGTCGAAGTATCGTGAGTACCGCGCCAAGCACCGTGAGATATGCATTTGATTCAGCATGGACAATAATTTCCAGTCTCTCAGGGATGAGCTAAAGCAGAAGGATGATGAACTCGTGAGGGTCATCGGCAAATGTAGCAAGCTCGAGGGAGAACTTATAGCAAGGAGCACGAGCTTGAAGTAAACAAGGGTGTCGAGGCAGAGTGTGCCGATTTTCAACCTCAATTGGCATCCCTATAGGCCGAAGTTGAGCAGAGTTCGACCAGAGCCAATGACTTAAATGATGAGTTGATTGAAAAAATGGCGAAGTTGGGGAAGGCCGAGGAAGCTAGGGTGGCGGCTTTGGCGAGTGTGGAGGCATTGGAAGAGGTCATCCGCGTCCTCCGATCTAAACGGATGAGTGAAGCAGAGACGTACGCGCTCAGGGAGGCAAGGCTCGATGAGCGGATTGGCGGGCTTGAAAGAGAGGTGTCAAACTTAAATGATTAGGTCGCCGCTCTTGAGGCCGAAAGGGCGCATTTGCTGGCTCAACTTCCTCTTACACTTTTGTCACACCTCGTTTTTTATACACCCCAAGGGGGTATGGGAGTTTTTCCAATTAAAGTGACATTATTCGAAATGAGATTATTTTATTTATTAGAGTCGCCACTTGGAATAGTTTATTTGGTGTCCCAAGTCACCGGTTTATCTTAAACCCAAATCGAGGAAAATTTTATTTTTTAAAGTCTGCGAACCAGAAATTCTAGATAAGGAATTCTGTTAACCCGGGAGAAGGTGTTAGGCAATCTCGGGTTCCGTGGTTCTAGCACGGTCGCTTAGTGATTATTACTTGGCTTAAATTGTTTAACTACTCATCTTTAGGGCCTCTGTGC
>ML395743.1:30113-60594 GCA_005239525.1 Nicotiana knightiana | reverse complement strand
TTTTACCTTTCCCTTTTAAGACCTTCTGATCAACTTTCGAGAATGCTAAGATGGTATATTACGATAATGCCTCGGCCATTTTAAAGAAAATAAAAATAAAATGTGAGAGTCTTATTGGTGAAAACCTTCAGGGCAATATAAGGCGATAGTGAGTTGAGAGAAAGACAAATGAGAGAGTCTTATTGGTGAAAAACTTCACGGGCACTATAAGGTGATAGTGAGTTGAGAGAAAGACAAATGAGAGAGTCTTATTGGTGAAAACCCTCACGGGCACTATAAGGCGATAATGAGTTGAAAGAAAGGCAAATGAGAGTGGTCAATCGGTGAAAACCCACAAAGGGCATCGTTGATCGATTAAGGTCTTCATATATCATAGCCCAAGCATGGTTAAGACAAAGAACTCGGTTTCCAGGTGAAGTTTACAACAAATTTTGAGAATTAGATAGTTCAGACGGATCAGGCATCCAGTCCAAAGTGCATGTCATGTTCATTGAAGTCAGCATATTCCTCCAGATAAGTCCTTTCTATTTTTATTCTTTGAAAGGTACACTTCTTGATTAAGTTGTAATACCTATTAGTTCACTTTCTTCTTCTTTCGTACTATTCTTTTTGAGTCCTCTTCAGTCTAATTTTGTCAAAGCAAAGCAAAGAAAAGGCCACAAAATTGGTTGTAGTTTCCCTGTTATATGAAGCAAAACTTTCTGGGCATGAACATGCATGGGCAAAGGCATAAAGCCATCTTTGATTTTTCCTGACGAGCAAAAGGCTTGACGGACTGAACAATGTGTCAAGGGTCAACAAAAGTTACTCAGGTAAAAGTTGTTCTAGAGCAAGGTTGTTTGCACCATAAACAGAAATGGTGATAGGCACAAAATACTCGGGTTTTGATGTTGAGAAAGAAGATCTCCAGAAAGTAATGACAGAATCTCCTGGCAATTTGTACGACCATCGATGAAGTCAGTGTTTCTAACAAGTGTAATGGACGCAAGGTCAAGTCACTCAAGAAATCAAGGCCACAAACTGACCACCATTTTAAAACTAACAAATTTTTCTTTGTTCAGAACAGGAACAGAACAATTTTAGGAAACAGTTCGTGAAAAGACGAACACCACCAAGTGAAGTTCTCAAATCCTTAGTTTTTGTTTTCTAATATACAAGTGATCATGTTATTCTTAGTTTTATTATACGGAATCAATACCCTATCTTCAACATAGGGTACCACATCCCCTGGTCACATTACTTTTGGCCTACATAGGGCACGACATTCCCTAGTAGAATCTCAGTGAGCCATGAGCCTCACCTTATCGTCAACACAGGGTACTACATCCCCTGGTTGCATTTCTTATTGCTAACATAGGGTACTACATCCCCTAGTTGCATTTCCGTTTGCCTACATAGGGTACGACATTCCCTAGTAGCATCTTAGTGAGCCAAGAGCCTCATCTTATTTCCAACACAGGGTACCACATACCCTGGTTGCATTACTTTCTGCCAACATGGGTTACGACATTCCCTAGTAGAGTCTCAGATATCCACGAGCCTCATCTCATTGCCAATACAGGGTACTACATTCCCTGGTTGTATTTTTCTGCCTACATAGGGTACGACATTTCCTAGTAGAATCTCAGAGAGCCAAGAGCCTCATCTTATTTCCAACATAGGGTACTACATCTCCTAGTTGTATTTCTTATTGCTAACATAGGGTACGACATTCCCTAGTAGCATTTCAAAGTGCCACGTGCCTCATCTTATCGTCAACACATGGTACTACATCCCCTGGTTTCTTGCATTCTTGTTAACACTGGGTACGACATCCCCCATTATTTATAAAAAACAATGTGTCTTTTTCAATTCTTTATTTTTGCAATAGCAAAGATAGTTTAATGTGTTTTCAATAACTCACAAAAATTTCCTAGTGCAAACTGGGCAGAAATTGTTTGTTCGTATTGTTTGTTGGTGATGGCTTGTAGGTTTTTCTGCAAAACACGGATTGGATGTGTAAAAATAAGATTCCAGCTTTCGCCAGAGAAAGCGGAACGTTTGATCTCAACACCAGCCGCAAGCAGCTTTGACATGATGCATGCAGAGGATTTCAAGATCCATCTTCCTATCAACGGATCAAGAAACAAGCCTGTGAGAATATTCCATAGTATTTTATATCAGAGAGCATCAAGTTTCAGTCTAAAGTCAATAGGAGAAGCAAGTCAAGAATCAAGACAAGACTCCAGATGGCATTTAGATAGGAATTTTGTAACTCTTAGATTGCAAGAGTATGTAATTTTCTTTTCGTTTTGAGGTAATAGTCGAAACTGCGGATCGGAACCTCGACGGAACTTCACTCGGCTCTCCCTTTAAGCATACTCCATCACTCTTCTTTCAATTGAACTACACGTGGCCTGATTCGCTTATAACCCGGGATATGTAGGCGGCTTAAAACCAAGGCTCGGTCACATCCTTTTCTTTCATCTTCTCTTCCCTTTTAATATTGAGGTAAAAACTCAGTCACCTTGTTTATTTTCTTTGCCTGAAAACTCTTCATGTTTCCAAGCAAAGAGGGGCATGCTGTGAACAACTAATTTTTGACCACACACAAATGTTATAGTATTTTAGTAGAAATATTCCTTTTAGGCCTAATATTGATGTTTTAAGCTTTTATCTTACATTTAGTAGATTTTATTTAATTAAAGTAAATAAATAAATAATAATAATACTCACATTCTTAAAGTGTATATATATGGAGTATCTTTAAATTATAATTTAATAAGTAAACTATTATATTTTTTTTTGTATGATTTAAATTATAGTGTAAATATTGAGTTTTCTTATTTTTATAGTTTACTTTAAGTCTAAAAGCAGGATGGTATGTGTGTGTGTGAGTATATATGTATATATATATATATATATATACACACACACGTTACCATCTTTTATGTAAGATTTAGAAAATTAAAACAAAAAAAAAAGTTTTAAAAAAATAAAGAAAAGAAAAAAAAACGAATTTTTTTAATTAAAAATAAAGCTTTGAAGCTAAAGTTAGGATAAAGTTTGCTGATAACAAACTTTATCTAAAAAATTTGATTTTTTTAAATTAGCTAACTAACCCCAAATTTTTAGCCTAAAAATCCCATACTCCTACTCCCATACAATATCACATTTGACCAACCACTCCATCCACCTTATTCTATAAATAGACAAAAGAAAAAGAAAAGAATGGGAGGAGGGACTGACCGAAAAAAAAAAAGAGAAAAGGTGAGAACAAAAAAAAAATCAAAAAAAAAAGAAAATAAGTGAAGAAAAGAAGTGAGCAACAAAAAAAAAAAAAGAAGAACTAAAGTCAGAAAAGAAAGAGGAAAAGAAGAGAAACAACGGAAAAAGAGAAAAGAAAAAGAAAAGAACGAAAAGAGGAAATAAAAAAAATAAGAAAACAAATATTAAGAAGAAAAGTTTCAGAGAGTTATAAAAGAATCCTAGGAGAGATGAAGGTTCAGTTCGAGTCCGAGGATCCAGTTCGCAGTCACAATTTTCGCTAATCCGTTGTAATTGTCAGATTTCGCAAAATATATTGAAAAACTTCTGCAAAGGTTCATATTCTCTATCTTTGTTATTTTTTAATCTTTTAATTTGTATGTATTTTGTGTGTTTAGTAATGTTTAATGTGATGTTTATCTTATTCAGTACTGTTTCTATTGTTTAATTCTATCCTTGTTCCTTTTTAATCGTGATTCTGACATTATAGTTAGTTGAATACTCTTTTGCTGCTAAAGTTAAAATTTATATATGCAGTATTTTACTATACAAACCTAAGTGTTGATTATTTTATTTTTTGTTAATATATAATAATTTTCACTAATTTTTCTTAGAGATTGTTAAGTAAAAAATGAAAGTAACCTTTTTTCTCTTATTATATTTATTATATATTTTATTAGTAAAACATTTAGTTAGAACTTTTATTGTGGGATCTTTAGCAGTCTGCTTTATTATGGGTTATGAAATAATCTTGTTAATATAAAAGTTTTGAATATTAACTTAGTTATTTTTTTTTTGGCTTTTTCTACCTTTTTCCTTTCTGAGCATGTGTCTTTGAGTTATGGTTACTATCTTTGAATTTATTAAGTGAAAGATTTCTAAAAAATAAAATAATAATAATAATAAATAATAACTCATATGGCATTAAGGTTAAAAACCGTGATGAATATATATATGAATGTTTTGGGTCTAGTTTCCTTAGCCAGTTAAGCTTGGACAAAATATTGCTATAGTATTCCTAAGTCATAAATTATCTTTCTAATCATTCTTGTGAATAGGCCATGAATTATAATAAAATTTCTTTATAAGATTATAGTAAATTTCATTTACATAAAGAAAAGTTTTTTTTTTTCTCTTCTGAGTATACGTTTAAAATTTTTAACTACTTAGTCATGAAAGTTGAAAACTTTCAAGTGTTTAATTTGGTAAGAATATTTCTTTTAAAGAAAAATAAAGATTATGTGCTTAAGATATATAAATCATAAAGTGTGTCTATTTTTCATGTTAGGTAGTTTGTTTGAAGTTTTTGTTTTTATATTGAAAATTTTGAAGTTTCATTCTTTTTCTTTGTTCGGTTTTCTATGTTAGCAAATTGTGTTGCTTTGTATGGTAATATTTAGCTTTTCTGTTAATTTATTTATTAAGAATTCAAGTGCTTAATTTTGAATTTTAATCCTAAATGCAAGAATGATGAGTGCTCACTATACTTCCATGAAAATCCTCTTGGTTTGGTTTATACCGTGTTTGTTTATGTCGTTAACAATAGGAGTTTACATCTGATCTTCTAAGCAACAAGTCATGAATTCTTAATGAGTCTTAGACTGAAATCTTTTGGGAGATAAACATTAAATTAATGAATTTGTAGTACTACTTGTTCACAATTAATAGACTTGGGCATATATGGACCATGAACGGGCACCTTCTATTTAGGTTTAATAACACAAAAAATGAATTAATTCCCCAGATAATTTGATTCTTTAAGGATAACTATGTTAGCCCACTCACCCCACAATTAAGAACTGCCTATAAATATTTTCAAAGATATTGGTAAAATTAGCCTCCTCAAAAATATTGTATTCATCAAATAATTCTATATCCATAAATCATGACCTCCCCACAACCTCAAATTACTTTAGAAAAATAACTCTAAATACACTAGAAAAACTTTAGATGTACTTTAAATATTAGCCCATGTGTTCATACCCGAACCTTGGATTGATATGATTAAGTAATAAAAGGATCATGTGCGCATTCCGCGTCTCGATGCCTTTAGATTTAAAATAATTATGTCATAACCATGCGTACATTCCGTATCTTGGTTTAACATTTAATTTAAAAAAAAAAAAAATTAAATTACCTTGTGTGCGTTCTGCATCTTGGTTAACGCGATTAATAAAAATAAAATAATTAATTACGGTAATAAATAAGCCATAATCAATAAAATACAAGAATAGTTAAAATTTATTTAAGCCTTATATCAGTCAATAAAACGACAGTGCTAGAAGCACGAGAGTCGAGGGGTGCCTTACACCTTCCCCTCGGTCAACAGAATTCCTTACTCAGTCTTCTGTTTTCGTAGAGCATGAATTAGGAGTCAAACTTTTCCTTTTGATAAGGGATTCAATAAAAGGTGACTTGGAACACCAAAACTCAATTCCAATGGTGACTCTACATAATAAATAATCCCTTTTCGAAACATCACTTTAATTGGAAAAACTCTTCTAGCTCAACCTCGTAATAGGGTTGCTGCGAAAAAAAAAAGGTGTGACAATGTGTACTAAATGTCTTGATTGAGTGTGTTTAGTTGATGATAAACTATAAAGATGTTTGAAAATGAATTAAATGAACTGAGAAAATAGAGTGTGGATAACGTCTATAATTGTGCCTAGCGAAGCCTAGGAAATGAGAAAATATATTAAACAAGTTATGAAATGAGCCTCGATTCAACTGTTTTAAGATGACATCAAAAAGTAGAAATTGCCTAAAAGCTCTATTGAGGCATGTGTGGCTAAAACACCCTCTTCTTGGAAATTGAACCCCCATGGTATCCATACGATTGCTGTAAGTTTGAACCTTGATTGATATCGAAAATGATATTCCAGACAGGCTTGTGTTGTAAGAATTTGTGTGCAATATGAATTTGAATGCTCATATTATGTTATCTTTTCACTTGATGATGTATTGAAGATATGGGATATTGCCAAATTATGTGAAGACCTCTATCTACCCACGATTCATAATTTCTCTTGTGTGTGCTTAATATCTTGAATTGAAAGGCTTGTTGACGAAATTCATATTAATGTGAAATATGTGGAAACAACTCGAATTATGAAATGCGGCTAAGTGCCAAGTGTGACATAACTATTGTGACCCCTAGTGCTGAAGAAATTGAAATACGTGTGGAAATGTGGAATGAGATGATTGATGGAAAAATGAAAATGTCTTGAGTAAGACGGCCTAGCCGATCAGACCGTGATCGGACGCCATTCCGCACACATGGTGGTATTGTGCAGAAAATTGAAACCGAAATTGAAACGAGAATTGAGATTGTAGAGAATGTCTCCAGTTAGATGACCTAGTCGATTGGGTCGTGATCATACTTCGTGTAAGAACATGGTGGTATTGTGGATTGTGGCACATGGAACTAAGATTACCAACCTAATAAGATGAAAAGTGAATCAAGATCTTATGTGATCATCTACTTGATGTTATAGTGTTTGTTTGAAGCTTTTATTGTACAACATGATTGTTTCCTTTTTTTCTGTGTGTTTCCTTGTTCCTTCTATTAAGGTTAGTGTTTAGCTCTTTATACTAGTACTATTCGACAGTACTAACGCCCCTTTTGCCGGGGGTGCTACATCTTTAAATGGATGTAGGTGGTTTCATAGCAGTCAGGGTTGGTCGCAGCTAGTGGTGCATCCTCTTTTCAGCCGAGTTGGTGAGCCCCACTTCATTTTGGGATCTTGTATTATTTGTTTTTCATGTACTTTGTATTATGAGGTATAGCTGGAGCCTTGTTGCCGCCATTTCCGCATTACTCTTCAGTTGTATTTAGAGGCTCCATAGATAGGTTGCGGGTGGTGTTTGATATTTGAGATTTAATTAGAAATATTGGTATTTGGAAAATATATTTTTTCATCATATCTATAAAAATTGTAATATTATGGATATTATGGTTGAAAACGCTAATGGAAACAAAATGGAAGTAGTTAACGAAATGTTTTCAAAGTATGATTTGTGGAGTTCACCTCCTCTTTATTCACCAATTAGGTTGGGTGGAATAAAACCTATCAGGCCTGCTCAGTCGGGTTTACTCGATTTAGCGTCGGTCGCATCCCTTGGTTTTGGGGCGTGACAGATCTGTGATTTTCATTGGATGGTGTCAAGACTCGCATTATCTTTATATCATTATGGATTTTACATTTTGGTATTAGAAAGGTGGAGGAAGCGACTTTAGATTCACATATTGTCTCTTCGGAGGGGGTGTCTCGGTTGTGGTACTTTTGGGTTTCTTAAGAGGGAATACAATGGCTTAGGGGCCTTAGGGAAATGTGGTTTCATGCTAGGATCTCGTGGGGTGATTTTTGGTTAAGGATCGTGGTGTTCTGGAAAGGTAAGTGTCCATTTAAGGGTAATTCGAAAGGAACTCAGAGAAATAGGACAACATGGTAATAGCTTGGATAAACACGGTAATGGATATGATCATTTATTTGGGTACTTATGATGTGACGAGTCTCTATAGGTGCTCGCTGACAATGCTCTTGGGTTTTGGCGACCTATGTGGCTTGGTTGAGTTAGAGGGATTCGGTTCTGATCGCTGGGTTATGTGCAAATGGATTTTAGTGTGTTCTCAATAGTTTCTACCACGGTTCGAGGTGGATATTTCCTACTAGTGTGAGGAGCATGTTGCGTGTTGTGATTTTCTCCTGGATGAGATCAAATGGAAGGTTCTTGGCTAATTAAGTATGTATTTTTCTTATGACTCTGAGTTGATTATGAAATTCTTGTACATATTCATGATAGATGTGGTATGTTGTGTGGGATATGATCCTTTGTGTTAGATTCGTGTGTCTTGGTTATACTATGTATGATGGGTTTGTAGCATCGCGGTTGTGGTGCTGCTTGTTGAACTTGCGGGATGGTTTTCTCGGTAGAGTCATTTTCCATGATTGAGTATATTTGAGTTGTTGCTTATTGGTGCATGGATTGCGTGGGTTGTGGTTTTAGGTTGTGTTTATGTGGCATGTCACTAGAGTGGTTGTGTGATAAGATGAGGTCATCAGACCTAGAATGGATTCTATGGGGTTTGTTTGCGATATATTTGGAAGGATCATCTCGTTAATCGACTTAGAAACTGGCTATAGTTCTTGTTGAAGGAGAGGGAGATCCATGGCTTGTTGATCTGATAAGTGGTTATGAGTTTCTTTATGTTTATTTCATCATCGGCAGTGTATGAAGCTTTTAGTGCGAGGTTTTTCTTGATACGAGGTTTTTTACTGGTACCGGGTTTGTCTTGAGCAGCTACTGTGATCGGAAGTTATTGCTATGAGTATCTGAGTTATGTGGTATATCATGTGATTTTGTCTTGTGTTATGGTTATGACATGATGCATCTGGTTCAGACTTGTGTTATGGTTATGACAATGTGTAGACGTTAGATTCGGGTCTTATTCAACTCATGATGTTGTAAATTGGATTTTAAGGTTTACGGGGTAAGGTGGAAGTAATGATTTGTGTTGTCGGGCCTATATTTAATAGGGTGACGTGGGATCACCCTCGGGTGTGTGCATGGTAAGATTACATGGCAGTTTGATGGATTTAGAACAACTCTCGGCACGTTCGAGGACGAACGTATGTTTAAGTGGGGGAGGATAAAATTACCTGAACGGTCGTTTTACGCAATTGTACGTTCCACGGCAGTTTGAGGGCATACATAGCTCTGTATAATATATTATGACTTGTGTGAATCAACGGTTTTAGTTTTCAAGTTATTCACAATCGATTTGGAAGAATGAATTTCATTGTTGAAGCTTTAAGTGGGAAGATGTGATTAAGTTTGACTTTTATGAATTAGACCCCAGAATGGAGTTCTGATGGTCCTGTTAGGCTTGGATGGTGATTTTAGACTTAGGCATATCCCCATATTTGCCTCTGGATATTTATAGAAGGATTCAACACAAATTGGCGAAATATGAAATTTTAAGGTCTGGAAAGTTCATAAGTTTGACCACGAGTTGACTATATGGATATCAGATTTAGATTGTTGTTCTGGGAATTGGAATAGCTTCATTATGTTATTTGGGACTTGTGTGAAAAATTTGAGTTAATTCCGAAATGATTTGTTATGTTTCGGTGCGAGTTTTGAATGTTGAAAGTTGAAAGTTCATTTAAGTTTGATATGAAGTGCGATTCGTCATTTCGATGTTGTTATGTGTGATTTGAGGCTTCGAGTAGGTCCGTGTTATGTTTTAGAACTTGTTGGTATATTCAGACAGGATCCCAAGGGGCCCGGAGTTAGTTTCAGATGAGGTTCAGATCTTTTTGTCTTATGTAGCATTGCTGACGAATTGTTGGTTCTGGTGTTGCACACATTCTATTAGTTTTGCGCAAGACCAGATATGTGATTCCATATGCAGAAAGGGGTCTGAGTTTAGATTCATTGTAGATGCAGAGCTTGGGGCGCATCTGCGTCCTCGGAGAAACGATGGCGAGTGGCGCATAAGCGGTATTTAGCGCGGGAGAGGAACAAGACTCGCACCTGGGATGTCGTAGAAGCGGAATATGGTTCGGCAAGTGCAAGGGGTCTGTGCGTAGTGTATTTCCACAGAAGTGGATGTCATGTCACAGAAGCAACGCCGCAGAAGCGGCTCATTTAGCTTAGATGCGTAAAGGTCTGGGAAGAATAGTATTAAATCGAGGTTTTTTGTTCTTTTATCATCTTTTGAGATTTAGGGCTCGGATTGAGACGAGGTTTGAAGCTATTTTCAAGGATTAAGGTAAGGGCTCTATACATGTTTTTGATATATTTCGCGAATCTATCATCATTTTTGGAAATTGGTTGATGGATCCTGATCATACGTGCTATGTGATTTGTTTGGAGGTGACGCACATGCTAGGTAACGGCCGTGTGGGCGTGCACCTTACAAATTAAAGACTTAGTCGATTCCGTAGAGCTGTGTAGTCAATTAGCTTGTATTTTCCATGTCTTTTTCATGTGTTAGAGAAACTGAGGAAATCATGCTTAGGAAAATGCTTGTATTATTGGGACCCACTTAGGTCATTTTTGTTGTCGAATTATTTGTTTAAATTGTAATTGCGTACTAAGTCATATTCATTCATTGGATATCATATCCTAGTCTCTGTTGTTATTTATTGATACATCATATCATCATTTTGGGCTAGTTTCATGACACTGTGAGCTCGAGAGACTGGAGAGATTGATGACTGAGTGAGGCGAGGTCCTAATTGTGAGTGATACTTATGGGATCGGGCTGCACGCAACAACATGCATTTATTTATTTATGCATGGACCTAGATTATTATAGCGCTTGGGCTGAAGGAGCACCTCCGGAGTATGCACACCCATAGTGAGCACAATGGACATTATAGTCGGGATGGAGTTCCCTGGGCATGGAGTTACCCTATATATTCACATCTGGGATGGAGTTCCCTGGGGATGGATTTTCCCTATACATTTAAATTGAGGGATGGATCATGCTTAGGCTTGACTTTCCCCATACAATAATGAGTGATTGAGTACTCTGAGAGTGTGAGTACATCAGTTCATCATTGAGATGGATTGCATTCGACATGCATACTTGAGAAACATGCATAGAGATGTTTTTCCTCATGCTACACGGTTTTGGCGACTTTCATGATTTCACCTGTAGATTGACATGTAGGCATATAGATGTATTTTGCTCATGTTATCTGAAAATGAAATATCTTATTTATTGTTGAAAGTTTTTTTTTGGGAAAATCACAGTTTTTCAAACTTATTCACATATTTTTGAGGTTTTCGGTCAAAGTTCTATATCCACCATTATACTTGCAAAGCATGCCTATTTTCCATAACTGTGAACCAACTGAGTTATTTCCTGTACCATCTTTATTATATTGTTATGGACTGTTGCTGGTTATTGGAGTTGGACTTTGACCCTTTTCCCAGCTCGTCACTAGTTTCAACCTAAGGTTAGGTTTGTTACTTATTGAGTACATGGGGTCTGTTGTACCAATACTACACTTTTACACCTTGCATGTAGATGTTGGATGGTAATGTAGCTGTGTACGGCGGGAGCTGCATCTGAAGATGTACATGCGTTTGAGTCATTGTTGCCTCTTGGTCTTGGTAGCTTTAGTATTTCATATCTATTCATATATATTTCAAATAGATGGTGTATTTTATTTCAAGCCAGCTTTGTAAACTCTATATCATAGAAGCTCATGATTTGTACTACCAGTCCTTGGGGAGTTACATAATTTCAGTTATCTCATCTTTGACTAACATCAATATTAATATTTTTATGTTTTATAGTTAATTGGCTTACCTAGCGGGTTGGGCTAGGTGCCATCACGGCTAGTTGAATTTTGGGCCGCGACAACTATATCAGTAAAGGACCAGCTTTTGGTGACACTGAACAGTATCATCCTTTGGTGGGACGACTTATCTATATGTCTTTGACATGTCCAGAATAATCCTACTGCATTTATGTTCTAATCCCAATTCATGTAACAGCCGAAAGAAGAGCATTGGGAAGCAACATTACAAGTAGTCCGCTACTTGAAAGGAAATCAAGGACAAGGGATTTTGTTGAATAGTAAATATTGTTGCAGCCTATTTGCATTAGTCAAAACAAAATTCAGTTGTTGATGAAAGAGAGTCGCCACATAATATTTAAAGGTATAATAGGGTGCCTATTTAATTACTAAAGGTTGTATTTTTTATTGGTCTACTAACGGTGAGATCATGGGTATGAGTTATTGTTCTTCTAAGGGTAAGATGTTAGGCACCCCTTAAAATCTACCTGAGGTAGCTCCATAAAAATTAGACTGGACTTGGAATTAATTATTTGTATTATGCCTTAACTAGTGTTCTAAGGGTAAAGCTTTATATATTAGGACATAATATTTATAAGGGAGGAGTATGGTTTAAAGAACATGGATTTAAAGAAAAATCTTAGGAAATTAGTGTTAGTATATATAAGCTTAAAAAGAACTTTGAAAGATGGGAACGTCTGTATATGTGTGAAAAGGAAACCAAGTTAAATCCTTTTATATCCTAAATCATGGAGGTTCATGTCATTCTAATATAGTAAAAAGTTTTATGCAAATGATTCTAAGATATACCTTAGTCATGAAGTAGAAAACTATTTGAAAGCCTTTGTTTTTGGGCAGCATCACCTTAATTTTCAAAATAGCTGATTTCTGTTAGAAAGATCAAATTAACGACGATTTCGATTTCTTGAAAGAGGGACAACTGCCTTTGTTAAGCCTTTGGGCTTCAAAAATCTTTAAGAAAACAGTTAGTAAAGCATGACAAATTAATAACAACTTACGATTAGCGGATAAGAAATTGATTACTAACTAAGGCTTCTTTTAATCCTAAGTTCTTTAGGCTTGCGTATGGTATTCTATGAATTAAAAGATAAGGGTAAAAATTCAATCCAATATATAATTTTCAGATACATAATGAGATATAATAACAAAAAACAGCAACGAACAATGACATAGTGCAACTGAGGAATGACAAAACAGTAAGTAAAGAGGTGAAGGGAAAGAAGTGACTCTGGGAGGTTTGGGCCTCAAAAGGTAGGCCTAGTAGCAACAAATGACGAGCAATGGTAGACCCTTGTACCACAATATAGATGGACTTGGGTCTGAGTTATCAAAGAACTCAACAGGACCAAATCATTCATACATGTCCAAAAAATAAAAGAGAAGGTCATTAGAACAACAATATTGTGTCCATATATAAAATTCTCATTCAAAGACTAAAATAAATCACTGACAGTGTTTAAATGCTTAAGGAAATCATACTAAGCAAAGATTAAAAGAAGTGATTACTAAGAATACTTAAATGCTAAGGAAATTATGCTAATGCAGAGGTCGTGTGTAGTGAATGACCCACATTTAATACCTCATGTTTCCATTAAACACCAAATCCAAAGAGAGTAATAAGTATCAATGAATTAAAGGCTTAGGAGAGAGTTCTATTCAAGGTCGATGCCCCCTTTGAATCCCCCGACAGTTCAAAGTTCCCAGGAGTGACAAGGCCCTAGGAAATTCTTGTGCCACGGAGAGTAGCCCAACCTAGAGTTAAACTCTCCTCCCACATGAATTTAACCATTAATGACTAACTTTTCCCTATAGGTTTGAATGCCAATGCGTCCCTCCCAACGCAAACCACCCACTATGACATTTCTTACCACATAGCCTACTTTCCAAAGCAGAATAACACAAAAATAGACACATAAAAATAGTCCATGTACTTCAGCATTAAATAAGTGAAGCACACATATGAACATGTTTTGAAAATAAAATTCCTAGGAACATATGGCAACCTGAATACTTATGTTGTTATTACTCAAAATTAGACAACATAAATTATACGTCTCATAGACAAATAAAGCATATAGTTTGAAATTATAACAACTTTAGGATATAGAAATTAATAACTTAACATTGATCACTGACGAGCACACACTTAGGTTAATGACATTATTTGAATCCCTTGAGATCATTAATATAGATTCAGACAATGATACAGGCAGGTTATTGCATTCAATCAATAATAGTAGAAGGTTTCATTTACACCAAATTCAATCCAGAATAACAAGGGAAAGAAAAGACTAAGTATAAGTTTAATAAGTGTTCAAAATATGTGAAATCATGAAGGATAAGCAAAGGTTCATACCAAACTCCCACACATACAAAGATTTCTGTTATGACTTCTCAAGGAACGATGATTCTCAAACATTGAAGAATCAAGTTGTCAGAGTCATTAGGGATTAAGGATAGGGGAGACATCACACTTAATAAACTCAAATCATGCTACACATGATTAGTTGAATAGTTAAACATGATGGAGTCATATTCAGATTTCAAAAATAATCAACAGGGTACAACTATAGTTGGACTCACAGAATTTAGACTGATCATGACAAATTCTACTGATATTCAACGTAGAATCCATCAAGTAGGATTGTGCACAAATTAATAGTTAGACATGGATGTAAAACATTCATAATGAAGATTCAAAAGATACTTAAGGACTAATAAACATTTATGAATGTATTTTTTGAATAATCAGGTTTCATAAGTCTTAACCTGGTGATGCAGGTGTGATGACTAAAGGAGTCATTTTATGAATTTAGACTCCGTTCTAGACTTATTAGCCATAAAAAGATTAATTTTACGTACCTCAATTTTCGTGCGCAGTCCGGGCGTGAAACCGAAAATATTTTATGTGAAAATATAAGAAATAATAATTTTTAAAATTAAAAATTTGGTTTTAGTTGACTTGAGTCAACATTTTGAGTAAATGGACTCGGATCTGTATTTTTGACGATCCCAGGAGGTCCGCAGTAAAATATGTGACCCGGGCGTATGCTCGGAAATGAATTCCAAGGTCCCAAGCCTTAGAAATCAATGTTTGAAAGAAATTGTTTTGTTGAAATATTTATGAAATAAAGAAAAGAATTAATGTTTCAAATCATTGGTATCGGGCCCGTATTTTGGTTCTGGAGCCTGGTACAGATTTTTTATGATATTTAGGACTTGGCTGTGAAATTTGGTAAAAAACGAAGTTCGTTTGACGTGATTCGGACATCCGGTTGAAAAGTTATGAACTATAAGTGTTCTTCAGGAAAATAATGAGTTTTGAGGTTATTTTCATGATTTGATCGTACGAGCAAGTCCGTATGATGATTTTAGACTTGAGTGCATGTTTTATTTAGAGCCACGAGGGCTCAGGTGAGTTTCAAATAGGTTTGGGTTGTGTTGCGCTCGTTCTTTCTTATGCTTCGACGTCGTTTCTTCAAGCATAAATGATATCATATTGAACAAATGATCTTCAATTTCTTTTTTGAATGAAGTATTATATCGTTATCGTAATTACGAACCCTTAGAAAAAAGAATCATCGAATTTGGACATCGTATGAGGATTTTATGGGCATTTTACTAAGGTTGTCAAATTTTTCAGGTTAATTACGCAATTGCCCCTGACGGCGTATTAAAATTCTGCACAAATTGCAAATATTAAAACCTACACATTTCCTTCATTATAAGGCCAAATTGAGTGATTCAAAAGCCTGATTTGACTAGAACTTCACAAGGAATCCATTGGACATATAAAATCTGAGTTTTGGGATCGTTTGGCACAAAAAACGAGGCAGAATAACTGGCAGAAAAATATATATAAAACAGGCAGACTTCTTCTTCTTCAAATTTTTGAACCCCACAGCCCTAGGAATGAATTTCTTCACCAAATATCATCCCCAGGTCATAGGTAATCAATTCTAAACTTTACTCTTTCAATTACCCATTGTTTTTCATCACTTTTAAATCAAAAACTAAGAATTTTCATGGTAAAAATTGAGGGTTTGGGTAGAATTAGGGAATTTTATATAAATTGAATCTTTACCTCGAATTGAGGTCGGATTTCGAAATTGATTGTATATTTGGTTTCGTGGATGAATGGGTAAACGTAATTTGGTTCGAACCCCGAGTTTAGACCAAGCAGGCCCGGGGTCGGGTTTTCATTTTTTTTCGAGAAAACTTAGGAAAAATTATATTTTTCAGTAAAGTTAGTTCCTTTAGCATTAGTTAATGATATTAAGTTAATTGTGATTAGATTCGATCAAGTTAGAGGTGAATTCAAAAGGAAAAGCAATAATTGAGCAGTGAGTGACCTGCGAAATTGAGGTAAGTGTTTGGTCTATCTTTGACTTGAGGGAATAGAAATCCCCACATGTTTGCTATGTGAAGTTCATGGGTGTGGTGTATAGGTGAGGTGACGAGTATCTATGCACCACGCAATTTTCCTGTTAAGCATGACCCCTTTCTCGTTCCCAACTTAATTGATTCTTGTCTTAATTGTTCTATGTCCATTATTGTTTCTATGACTACTTGGTCTTGTTATGTTATTGTTAGATATTGTTGTGGTTATTTTGAAAAGAGTATTGGTTGTTTTAGCTGGATTCCTTGTGGTACAAAACGGTTGAGCGGTTTGGTATTGTTTTTACAAATTATATATATGTATATGTTCCTGTTGGTTCCATTGTTGATAATATTGAGGAAGTGATGAGGAATGCAGTTTAACTGTTTTATGATTGTTGAGGTTTACGTGGTTGTTGGGTTTCAATTGATTTTTGTCAATTGTTTTGGCGAGTGTATTAAAAGTGTTGGTTGTTCTTCTGATTTTTATCATGGTACATAAAGATTGATCTGGGTTGACAGCGTTACGGTGTTTACATATATTCTGTTTGGTTTCATTGTGAAATGATATTGGTTAAAGCTTACGAGCTATATGGTTTTCTGTTTGAAATTGTTGAAATAAAAGTATTTTGAAAGGCTTGGCCTGAATTGTGAAAGTCTCATCAATAAACTGATATGATATGTCCGGTGGGAGCGGGTTGCACGCCGCAACAAGGAGTGATAAGGGTGGATAGGTGGGATCGGGTTGCACGCCGCAACAGGAGCAATAAGGGTGATATATATTGGGAGGAGCAATAAGGGTGGACAGGTGGGATCGGGTTGCACGCCGCAACAAGGAGCGATAAGGGAGGACATTTATATTTTTATTGTTTATAAATTAAAGGCTGGAACACTCATTGTTTTATTGTCATTATTTCATATTCTGCTCTTTCTATTATTTAAAGTGAAACTTATTTCATTTTTAATTGTTGAGACATAAATATTGTGAAAGGCTTTGACTTAAATTGTGAAAATCCTTCTTATAAATAAAGAGATGTGATTGTCTGGTGGGAGCGGGTTGCACGCCGCAACAAGGAGTGATAAGGGTGGACATGTGGGATCGGGTTGCACGCTGCAACAGGAGTAATAAGGGTTATATATTTATAGGGAGGAGCAATAAGGGTGGACATGTGGGAATGGGTTACACGGCACAACAAGGAGCGATCAGGGAGGACATTTATATTTTTACTGATTTTCGAAGATAAACAATGATTTTAAAATTTACTTTTTATATTACTATTTTTCATATTTTAGCACTACTTTTATCTAAAGTTAAAGTTTGGAACCTTGGAAATTATTTGAGAGTTGATTAAATCTGAGGCCTGGAAAAGGCGGTTGAGTTATTTCATTGTTGTTGCAGTACTTAATTATTTGTTTAGATTTCCTTCTTGCTTTTATATTTATAGTCTCTGTTATATTTTTCTTGTTCGTGTAGAGTTGTTTTATTGCGTTATAGTATATATCATTGTCACAAGTTATATGTTGTTAATGCCCCGCCGTAGCTTCGTCACTACTTCGTTGAGGTTAGGCTCGACACTTACTCAGTACATGGGGTCGGTTGTACTGATACTACACTCTGCACTCTTTTGTGCAGATCTTGGTATCGACTAGCAGTAGAGATATTTAGAGAGGCTATTCATTTATTCGGAGACACGAGGTATATCTGTTGGTGTTCGCAGATCCCGAGAGTCTTCTCCTATTTCCATAAACCCTGGGTGGTCTTAGAGTTATTTATATAATTAGTTCGTGGTTTGTTTTTATTCAATATTATTATTTTATCATTGGAAATCATTTAAATAAAGTTTACGTTAGATTTATTTATTGATGTTTAAGAAGATAATCAAAGGAAGTTAGCTACTCAAATTCTAACATTGGCTTGCCTAGCAAGTGTGGTGTTAGGTTCCATCATGATTCCTAAGGTTGGGAATCTGGGTCGTGACAAGTTGGTATCAGATCACTAGGTTGCTTAGGTCTCACAATTCACGAACAAGCTTAGTAGAGTCTGAAAGATCGGTACGGAGACGTCCGTACTTATCTCTCGGAGGCTATTGAGTTATGAAACAACTCCATTTTATTTCTACTCTATCGTGCGAATTTATTCTATCACGAGTGATTGAAATTGTCTATTCTTGTCCTCTCACAAATCTTGTCAACGCGCGAAGCGCCTACAACTGGAAAAGATGAAGCTGCAATGACAACTATGATTAGGGGGAGAGACAGAAGCAGAGTTTAGACTAAAGCTCGAACATCAATACCTATTGTACAGTCTCAAATGAATCTAGACGTGGAGGTTCTAGCCCAGTCAATACATGTTGGAATAGCCTATATCCCAGAAGGACTTATAGCTACTTCAGTACTGCATAACAAGGGAATAGTTGAAAGCAACTGAGTTGATTTATATGAGCTGTGAAGTTTAACATTGTGAATTATCAGACATTGTGACCTATGGCTTCGTGCCAAGTGGGGAAGTCCAGTGTCAAGGAATAGATTGCGAGGTCATGTATCATATCGGTTTTGGCCTGGAATGTATAAGGCCTGAGAGTTAGCAAGAGATAAAGCTGGGACTAGCGATATGTCTGCCTCCTTAATAATCCCATACCTCGGCACCATAGGAGTTATGTGAAAAAATTTGAATCTACATAAGGTCTGCTCAACGTGGAAGTCACGGTTACAGATTTTGGGGTGCTCCAGAGGGAGTACAGTGGTTAACAAGCTTCTAGACTATAGAATTATCTAAATAGAGATCTACTTTTCTAATCATTGTGTGTCAATAGAGATGAGAGTTACCCCAAAAGAATAATGAAAAATATGAATAAATGAGGTAGCTCAGCAGTGTTGAGTCAACATAGTAAAATAAGAAATTGGCCACCGGTGTTTGTGGCAAGCCTATGAAGAGGATGACCAGCCAGCAACATCAACTACTTGACTCAGTTCTCATAAATGCTTTTGAAAGAGTTTGTTTCTTAGACTCTCCATAATGTGTGGCGCATAGGGTTTGAACGGTTGCGTCAGGCCACCATCACAGTGTCAGGACATGCCATCAGCTTTGATAAGTTAGCCCGTCATACTCCTACTTCGGTTCATATAGCCAGAGAACAAGTTCACAGACTCATTAAAGGACTCAAATATGATTGTAAAATTTTGGACGACTCAGGGCAGGTTGATACTTCATTTCGGGTAGTGGTAGAAATTATCCTAGGCTTGGGAGAGTCATATTTCATCAGAACACTCAGGCTACGTGACCCATTGAAGTTATAATTCAATTTACATGAACAACTAGAGAAAATAGGGTCAGAATGTCGAAGGTGGAGGTCAGATTCCTAGAGGTGGAGACCCAGCCAATTGATATATTTTCTATGGTATGGCTGAGGTCATTATATCAAATGGTGCCATTAACAGAACAATATCTAGTTATTAAAAAGTGATGATTTCCTGAACTTTAATCGGCTATGCGTATCTAATAAAATTCTTCAAATATGCTCCACTCTCGAGTGAGCGTCGTAACTCAAAAATTTTTTACTTTTGGGGATACTTGTATTGAGAAATTCTATGGAGATAACTGTGTCTATCATCACGTGTTGTAATTTTGTTTAACGAAAAATGTTTAAAGGAAGAAAAGGTAAGGTTTCGAGTGGCACGATGCGCATGCTTGTGATTCAGAATCGAGGACGAGATCCTTGCATTGTAATATGATTTGAGATGTTTAAATCGGGCTACGAGCTGCGGTGGAAGTTATGTAAGGACGAGGTCCTTGTGATGGAAATCCTTGTGCTTAAATTCTCCCGTGTGAATTAAAATTTTGTTATAGTACTGGTCATGCTTGTTAGGCTTATTCAACAATTCATGTATAAAATAATGATGATGATCATAAGAATAAATGAATAAATAATAATAAAATTAATACTAATAATAATCAAATAAATAAATAAGGAAATAAACTAATTAATTAACTGTGTATAATTTGCCAAATCCGTGTCAGAATTATTGAGCTTTGACCTACAAGGTAGGTGCCCCGCCCAAGTGGCGTTAAATGAGACACGTTAAGTCGGGTATATAATTATGAGGTCTTCATGAATCGCACCTCGTCATTAGTATTGTGAAGGTTGAAAGGGGATTATTGTTAATGTGAAGTTGTTGATAATTCGTAATTGGCTATGAACTACTATTAAGAAAATAGAGGCGGTGAGTATGGGCAGCCTTGTGTATATTCCAGCTGGTGAGAGACCGTTAGCTTTAAACATTCAGACATTGGCTAATTAGTTCGTGAGGTTGGATGTTTCCCCAGCAGTGTTCTAGCTCATTCAGTCGCTCGGTCTTCTCTAATAGAGCATATCTAGAAGCGGCAGTATGATGACCCACATTTGGCTGTTCTTAGGGACACAGTTCGACACGGTGATGCCAAGCAGGTTATAGTTGGAGATAATGGTGTTTTGAGGATGCATGGTCGGTTATGTCTGCCTAATGTTGATGATCTTCGTGAGTTGATCCTTGAGGAGGCTCACAGTTCTAAGTATTCTATTCACCCAGGGGCAGCTAAAATGTACCAAGATTTGAGACCGCATTATTGGCGGAAAAGGATGAAAAGGGACGTTGTGGCGTATGTGGCCCGTTGCTTAAATTGTCAGCATGTAAAGTATGAGCATCAGAGACCTGGTGGTTTACTTCAGCAGATAGAGATTCCTGAGTGGAAGTGGGAGCGTATCACTATGGACTTCGTTGTTAGACTCCCACAGACTCAGAGGAAATTTGACGCAGTTTGGGTTATTGTGGATAGGCTGATTAAATCATCATATTTCATTCCCTTAGCAAGTACTTATACTTTAGAGCGGTTCGCTGAGTTATATATTTAGAGATAGTTCGCTTTCATGGTGTTCCCGTGTCTATCATTTCAGATCGAGATACGCAGTTTACTTCGCACTTTTGGAGGGCAGTTGAACGTGAGTTAGGTACCCGAGTTGAGTTGAGTACAACATTTCACCCTCAGACTAATGGACCGTATGAGCGTACCATTAAGATATTGGAGGATATGATCCGCACTTGTGTTATTGACTTTTGAGGTTCGTGGGATCAGTTCTTGCAGTTAGCAGAGTTTTCTTATAATAATAGTTATCGGTCGAGCAATCAGATGGATCCTTATGAGGCAGTATATGGTAGACGGTGTAGATTGCCAGTTGGATGGATCGAGCCTGAAGAAGCTCGGTTATTGGGTAATGATTTAGTGCAGGAGGCCTTAGATAAGGTCAAGATTATTCAGAAAAGGCTTCGTGCAGCTCAGTCTAGGCAAAAGAATGCCGATTGTAAGGTTCGTGATGTGGCATTCATGGTTTGAGAGAGAGTATTGCTTTTCGTATCGCCCATGAAGGGTGTTATGAGGTTTGGAAAGAAGGGTAAGTTGAGCCCTAGGTATATCGGGTCGTTTGAGATTCTTGATAGAGTGGGGCAGGTAGCGTATAGACTTGCGTTGCCTTTAGGGTTATCCTCAGTTCATCATGTATTCCATGTGTCTATGCTCCGGGAATACCATGGTGACCCGTCCCACGTGTTAGACTTTAGCTCTGTCCAATTGGAAAAAGGCTTGACTTATGGGGAGGAGCCAGTAGCCTTTTTAGACCGGCAGGTTTGTCAGTTGAGGTCTAAGAGTTGTCCTTCAGTTCGAGTGCAGTGGAGAGGCCAGCCCATTGAGGCAGCTACTTGGGAGTCCGAGTCGGACATCCAGAGTAAATATCACACTTGTTTGCAAATTTAGGTAATCTTCTATGTCCGTTCGAGGACGAACGTTTGTTTTAGAGGTGGAGATTGTGATGACTCAAGGGGTCATTTTATGAATTTAGACTCCGTTCTAGACTTATTAGCCATAAAAAGATTAATTTTAACTACCTCAATTTTCGTGCGCAGTCCGAGCGTGAAACCGGAAAGCTTTTATGTGAAAATATAAGAAATAATAATTTTTTGAATTAAAAATTTCGTTTTAGTTGACTTGAGTCAACATTTTGAGTAAATGGACTCGGATATGTATTTTTGATGATCCCAGGAGGACCGTAGTAAAATACCTGACCTGGGCGTATGCTCGGAAATAAATTCCAAGGTCCCAAGCCTTAGAAATCAATTTTTGAAAGAAACTGTTTTGTTGAAATATTTATGAAATAAAGAAAAGAATTAATGTTTAAAATCATTGGTATCGGGCCCGTATTTTGGTTCTGGAGCCTCGTACAGATTTGTTATGATATTTAGGCCTTGCCGGTGAAATTTGGTAAAAACGAAGTTTGTTTGACGTGATTCGGACATCCGGTTGAAAAGTTATGAACTATAAGTGTTCTTCAGAAAAATAATGAGTTTTGAGGTTAAATTCGTTGTTTTACATGTTATTTTCATGATATTATCGTACGAGCAAGTCCGTATGATGCTTTTAGACTTGCGTGCATGTTTGATTTAGAGCCTCTAGGGCTCAGGCTAGTTTCAAATAGGTTTGGGTTGTGTTGCGCTCGTTCTTTTTTACGCTTCGACGTCGTTTCTTCAAGCATAAATGATATTATATTGAACAAATGAGCTTTGATTTCTTTTTGAATGAAGTATTAGATCTGTATCGTAATTACGAACCCGTAGCAAAAATAATCATCGAATTTGGACATGGTATGAGGGTTTTATGGGCATTTTACTAAGGTTGCCAGATTTTTCAGGTTAATTACGAAATTGTCCCTGACGGCGTATTAAAAAATCTGCATTAATTGAAAATATTAAAACCTACATATCTCCTTCATTATAAGGCCAAATTGAGTGATTCAAAAGCCTGATTTGACTAGAACTTCACAAGGAATCCATTGGACATATAAAATCTGAGTTTTGGGATCGTTTGGCACAAAAAACGAGGCAGAATAACTGGCAGAAAAATATATATAAAACATGCAGACTTCTTCTTCTTAAAATTTTCGAACCCCAAAGCCCTAGGAATGAATTCCTTCACCAAATATCATCCCTAAGTCATAGGTAATCAATTGTAAACTTTACTCTTTCAATTACCCATTGTTTTCATCACTTTTAAATCAAAAATTAGGAATTTTCATGGTAAAAATTGAGGGTTTGGGTAGAATTAGGGAAGTTTATAAAAATCGAATCTTTACCTATAATTGAGGTCGGATTTCGAAATTGATTGTATATTTGGGTTCGTGGAAGAATGGGTAAACATAATTTGGTTCGAACCCCGAGTTTAGACCAAGCGGGCCCAGGGTCGGGTTTTTATTTTTTTGAGAAAACATAGGAAAAATTATATTTTTCAATAAAGTTAGTTCTTTTAGAATTAGTTAGTGATATTAAGTTAATTGTGATTAGATTCGAGTAAGTTAGAGGTGAATTCAAAAGGAAAAGCAATAATTGAGCAGTGAGTGGCGTGCGAAATCGAGGTAAGTGTTTGGTCTAACTTTGACTTGAGAGAATAGGAATCCCCACTTGTTTGCTATGTGAAATGCATGGGAGTGGTGTATAGGTGAGGTTACGAGTATCTATGCACCACCCAATTTTCCTGTTAAGCATGATCCCTTTCCCGTTCCCAACTTAATTGATTCTTGCCTTAATTGTTCTATGTCCATTACTGTTTCTATGCTACTTGGTCCTATTGTTTTATTGTTAGATATTGTTGTGGTTATTATGAAAAGAGTATTGGTTGTTTTAGCTGGATTCCTTGTGGTACAAAACGGTTGAGCGATTTGGCATTGTTTTTACAAATTATATATATGTATATGTTCCTGTTGGTTCCATTGTTGATAATATTGAGGTAGTGATGAGGAATGCAGTTTAACTGGTTTATGATTGTTGAGGTTTACGTGGTTGTTGGGTTTCAATTGATTTTTGTCAATTGTTTTGGCGAGTGTATTAAAAGTGTTGGTTGTTCTTCTGATTTTTATCATGGTACATAAAGATTGATCTGGGTTGACAGCGTTACGGTGTTTACATATATTCTGTTTGGTTTCATTGTGAAATGATATTGGTTAAAGCTTACGAGCTATATGTTTTTCTGTTTGAAATTGTGGAAATAAAAGTTATTGTGAAAGGCTTGGCCTGAATTGTGAAAGTCTCATAAATAAACTGATATGATATGTCCGGTGGGAGTGGGTTGCACGCTGCAACAAGGAGTGATAATGGTGGATAGGTGGGATCGGGTTGCACGCCGCAACAGGAGCAACAAGGGTTATATATATATACATACATATAGGGAGGAGCAATAAGGGTGGACATGTGGGATCGGTTTGCACGCCGCAACAAGGAGCGATAAGGGAGGACATTTATATTTTTATTGTTTATCAATTAAAGGCTGGAACACTCATTGTTTTATTGTCATTATTTCATATTCTGTTCTTTCTATTATTTCAAGTGAAACTTATTTCATTTTCAATTGTTGAGACATAAATATTGTGAAAGGCTTTGACTTAAATTATGAAAATCCTTTTTCTAAATAAAGAGATGTGATTGTCTGGTGGGAGCGGGTTGCATGCCGCAACAAGGAGTGATAAGGCTGGATAAGTGGGATCGGGTTGCACGCCGCAACAGGAGTATTAAGGGTGATATATTTATAGGGAGGAGAAATAAGGGTAGACAGGTGGGAACGGGTTGCACGCCGCAACAAGGAGCGATAAGGGAGGACATTTATATTTTTACTGATTTTCAAAGAAAAACAAAGATTTGAAAACTTACTTTTTATATTACTATTTTTCATATTTTAGCACTACTTTTATCTAAAGTTAAAGTTTGGAACCTTGAAAATTATTTGAGAGTTGATTATAGATGAGGCCTGGAAAAGGCGGTTGAGATATTTCATTGCTGTTTCAGTACTTAATTATTTGTTTGGATTTCCTTCTTGCTTTTTATTTATTGTCTCAGTTATATTTTTCTTGTTCGTGTAGAATTATTTTATTGCGTTATAGTATATACTATTGTCACATGTTATATGTTGTTAAGGCCCCGCCGTAGCCTCATCACTACTTCGTCGAGGTTAGGCTCGGTACTTACTCAGTACATAGGGTCGGTTGTACTGATACTACACTCTGCACTCTTTTGTGCAGATCTAGGTATCGACCAGCAATAGAGATATTTAGCGTGACTATTCATTTATTCGGAGACACGAGGTATATATGTCGGCGTTTGCAGATCCCGAGAGTCTTCTCCTATTTCCATAAACACTCTTTTATTTTATTAAGAAGATTTACATTATTTTTTTCAGCCCAGTATTTGTAGTATTCTTTAGTCGTTCGTGAATTGTGACACCAGACCTTGGGTAGTCTTAGAGTTATTTATATAATTAGTTCGTGGTTTGTTTTTATTCAATTGTTTATGAAATCATTTAAATAAAGTTTACGTTAGATTTACTTATTGATCTTTAAGAAGATAATCGAAGGAAATTAACTACTCAAATTCTAACATTGGCTTACCTAGCAAGTGTGGTGTTAGGCGCCATCACGATTCCTAAGGTTGGGAATTTGGGTCGTGAAAGCAAGGTAATCCTATGTATTTCATTTGTACCCCAGCTAAGTTTATGTAACAACATCCCATATTTAGCATGATAGAACCTAAAGGAACATGGCGTGTTAAACATAAAGATTGCAATAACAGCACTAAGTGTGGCATGATAGAACGATCAACAGAAAAGCCTAGGTAGGATAGCAGAACTTAGAAGGGTGTTGCATGTTACATGATTACTATAGCATAACCTAAATACAAAACTCAGGAGAATATAACATGATGAATCACGAGGACTTATAACAGAACATTAGGTAGAACAAAATTCAGAACAACATGATCAGCATAAAGGTTATAATAGAGCGTTAAGTGGAATAAAACTCAAAATGCAACATGAAGATTTTGAAAGTTGCAACAAGACATTAAAAGAACTCAAAACGCAACATAATGAGCATGAAAGTTGTAACATGACTTTAGCAGAACTCATAATACAACATGAAGATTATAACAGAACATTATAGAAAATTTTGAGATCTTAGGCAAATGTGAGAAATCATCAGGTTAAGCAACTTAAACACATAGGTCGTTCAATATAGAAAATAAGGTCATTTTTCACGACCCTAAATCTTAACCCTGCCGTGATGGCGCCTATCGTGGACTAGGCTAGCTAAGATTCACATAATTACAGTTTCTTTTGCAAAATCCCAACTATTTCCAAACATTTCATAAAGTATATAGAATTACTGAATTCATTAGACAAAATAAACAGCTAAAAAGTCTAAACCATCCCCAAAATCTGGAGTCAACATGTCATAAGCATCTAAGAAATATACCAACAGGTCTACTATTATAATACAAAACCTCCTAACGAATAGCTAGATACAACAAAAGAAGGGAAAATAGAGATGCTGCGGGCGCTGAACAACTACCTCTATATCCTGAACTCCGGCTCCGCAAGGAATAGATGGTTAACGCTCAGTATCAGCACCTGAGTCTGCACACAGGGGTGCAGGGAGTAATGTGAGTACGCCAACTCAGTAGTAATGAAAATAAATCAAGTCTAAGCGGCAAGAAACACGTAAAATCAGTATCATCAATTCAAAATATGAATAGCCTTCTTTCCAACAGTATATACAAAAATCGGGCCACAATTGCCCACTCAAATCCTCAAAAGAAAATTCCAAATTCCATGCACCTTTCTTCCCCAACTTTGGGTTTAATTCCAACAATTTCCCAGTTTAATTACTTAGAATACGAAATATAAACGAGTTATGAAGTTGAAAACCTTACCTCCAAGTGTTTCCCTTCGATTTCCTCTTCAGACCCTCTTAAAAGAGCTCCCAACTCGTTCAATAATGGAGGAAAATGAGCTATTCTCACACAAATGGTCTTTAAAACATTCTACCCAGCAATTAAAATCTCTTCAGTGCGATCGCGACTCTAACCACGAAATCGTTATGCACACCCCAGACCACTCTACGTGATCGCACACTAACACACCCGATCGCATAGAAAAAAAGATCGTCCCACACACGCACCTCAGAACCTCTATGCGATCGCATCAACACCTACGCGATCGTACTGCTTTACCTGACCAACCTATGCGATCACAATCCTAACCACGCGATCGCATAGAAAAAAATGCCTGCCCCACTCTTTCACTCTACACGATCGCATTGAAGGATTCACTGCTGCTAAAACACTAGAAAAAACAGACTTCTTAAGGCCAAAAAGTGCCCGTTTGAGCATCCGAAATACACCCGAGGCCCCCTGGACCTCAACCAAACATGCCACCACAGCCCATAACCTTATTCAAACTAAGTCGAGCCTTCGAAATACCAAAAACAACGCCAAAACATATCCAAAATGACATTAAGAACTTTGAAACATCTAAATTTCGCCAACGTTGCCGAAACCAACCAAACCACGTCCGATTGACGTAAAATTTTGCACACATATCCAAAATGACATTAAGAACTTGCTCCAACTGTCAAAATTCCATTCCGACCGTTGTAGCCTATTTTCCACTGCCGATCGAAAATCGCCAAAAACTAACTTTCGCCAATTCAAGCCTAATTCTACACCGGACATCAAAACTTCATTTCAAACACACTCCTAAGTCCCAAATCACCTAGAAAAGCTATCCCAGCCATAAAATACGCATTCCGAGGTCGTTTACCAATAAGTCAACTCTCAGTTTGACTTTTCAACTATTAAGCTACTTTAAGAGACTAAGTGCCTCTATTCTCACCACGACCACTCTGAACCCGAACCAACTGACCCAACCTAACATAAATAGGCTAAGAAATATATGATAAAAGAGAAACGGTGGAAACAGGGCTAAGCTCACAGAACGACCGACCAAGTCGTTACATTCTCCCCCTCTTAAACAAACGTCCGTCCTTGAATAGGTCTAGAAACATACCTAGAGTCTCGAAAAAGTGAGGATATTTGTCCCGCATCTCCCGATCGGTCTCCCAGGTGGCATCCTTCATCGGCTGCCCTCTCCATTAAACCTTCACTGAAGCTATATCCTTAGACCTCAGTTTCTGACCTGACGAACCAAAATAGCCACTGGCTATACCTCATATGACATATCACCCTCGAGCTGAACCGTGCTGAAGTCCAAAACATGAGACGGGTCACCAACATACTTCCGGAGCATCAAAAAATGGAACACCAGATGAATACTCACCAAGTTGGGTGGCAAGGAAAGTCTATAAGCCACCTCCCCAATCCTCTGAAGCACCTCAAATGGCCCAATGAACCTGGGACTCAACTTTCCCCTATTCCCGAACCGCATAACACCCCTCATGGGTGACACATTTAGCAACACCTTATCCCCAACCATGAAAGACACATCCCGGACCTTCCGGTCCGCAAAGCTCTTCTGCCTAGACTGCACCGTGCGAAGCCACTCCTGAATCAACTTCACCTTACCCAACGCACCCTGAACCAGGTCTGTGCCCAACAATCTAGAATCGCTCGGCTCAAACCAACCAACCAGAGATCTACACCTCCTACCATATAAAGCCTCATACGGAGCCATCTGGATACTCGGCTGATAACTATTATTATATGCAAACTCCGCGAGTGGCAGAAACTTGTCCCATGAACCCCCAAAATCAATGACACAGAGCACACAACATATCCTCCAAAATCTAAATATTACGCTCCGACTGCCTGTCGGTCTGAGGATGAAACACTATGCTCAACTCAACCTGAGTAGCTAACTCTCTCTATACGGATTTCCAAAACTGAGATGCGAACTGAGTACCTCCGTCAGAAATGATAGAAACTGGAACCCCATGCAATCGGAAAATCTCCCTAATATAAATCTCAGCTAACGGCTCAGAAGAATAAGTAGTACCAACAGGAATGAAGTGCGCGGACTTTGTCAGCCGATCCACAATAACCCATATAACATCAAACCTCCTCGAAATCTGTGGGACTCCAACTACGAAGTCCATGGTGATGCCCTCCCACTTCCACTCCGGAATATCAAATCTCTGAAGAATTCCACCTGGTCTCTGGTGCTCATACTGGACCTGCTTACAGTTGAGACACCGAGCCACAAACTCAACAATATCTTTCTTCATCCGCCTCCATCAATAATGCTGCCTCAAATCCTGGTATATCAACGGACCATGTCCTGAAGAACAAGCCAATGTGAATCATCATACTGGCGTGCTCTAATCTGATGATAAAGAGAACACCTGGAGGCTACACAAGCCAATACCCGCGGAGGTGCTGATAGATCCAATCTCACCAACTGACCCGCTAAATCCTGAACATCAAGTGCTAAAGGCCGCCTCTGCTACTGGAAGGTAGGCTAGACTCCCCAAACTCTCCGCTCTGCGACTCAAGGCATCGACCACTATATTGACCTTCCCCATATGATATAAAATAGTAAGGTCATAATCCTTGTGAAGCTCCAACCACCTCCTCTGACGCAAATTCAGATCCTTCTGCTTAAGAAGATGTGGCAAACTACGGTGATCAGTGAAAATCTCACAATGCACTCCATACAAATAATGTCGCCAAATCTTCAAAAAATAACTTCTAGCTCAATATCGTGCACTGGATAATTCTTCTCGTGCACCTTCAACTGTCTGGACACGTAGTCAATCACCCTACCGTCCTGCATCAAAACCTCTCCGAGGCAAACTCTCGAGGCATCGCAATAAATTGTATAAGAACCTGCACCCGTAGGAAAAATCAATACCGGAGTTGTAGTCAAAGCTGACTTGAGCTTCTGAAAGCTCTCCTCAGTCCATCTGAACTGAGCACCCTTCTAGGTCAGTCTGGTCATAGGGGATGCAATAGATGAAAACCCCTCGACGAAACGGCGATAGTACCCTGCCAAACCAAGGAATTGCGAATCTTAGTAGCTGATGACGGTCTAGGCCAACTCTGCACTGCCTTTACCTTCACTGGACACCACGTGCCCCAAGAATGCTACTGAATCAAGCCAGAACTCACACTTTCAAAATTTTGCATACAATCTCTTCTCTCTCAAGGTCTGAAGCACAACTCTCAAATGCTGCTCATGATCCTCCGAAGATCGGGAATACACCAAGATATCGTCAATGAACATGATGATGAAAGAATCTAGATAAGGTAGAAATACATTGTGCATCAAGTGCATAAAGGCTGATGGGGCATTAGTCAACCCAAATGACATAACCAGGAAATTATAATGACCATATCTAGTCCTGAAAGCAGTCTTCGGGTTATCTGGCCCCCGAATCTTGAACTGACGATAACCGGAATGCAAGTCAATCTTTGAAAATGCCCTGGCACTTTACAACTGATCAAATAAGTCATCTATACGAGGCAAGGGATATCGATTCTTCACCGTAAGTCTTTTCAGCTGCCGATAATCAATACACATACGCATAGAACCATCCTTCTTCTTTACGAACAACATCGGTGCACCCCAAGGTAACACATTAGGCCGAATGAACCCCTTACCTAGGAGTTTCTGAAACTGCTCCTTTAATTCCTTTAGCTCCGCTGGTGCCATACGATAAGGT